>WTXF01000034.1:0-270475 GCA_022496215.1 Russula brevipes | reverse complement strand
CTCGTGTCCTTGGTGACCTCAGCAGGTTCCACATGGCACATGGTCGCCCCATCAGTCACGCAGCCCGGGGCACTACTGTTTTTACCGGTCCCTACACTCATTCCGTCCCATCTTTAACCTTCACGCACAGGCTCTCCCGTTTGGGCGAGACTGTCGTGATGGCGTAGAATGAAAGGACATGGCACTGGGCAAGCATAAGATAAGACAAGCCAACAGTGTCGCCTTGACCCAAGGCCTGCAGTGGATGGGGAACCGTTGCGATTCCCGCTGAATCTGTGATGTTCTCCTAGAGCCTTGGCCCCGAATGCTCCAGTAAATCAGGTCATTTTCCACATCACTAGCATCACTTCCGGTGCGGCTCCCAAGCCCTAGTGTGGCCTTGTGATTGCCCTCAAGTACAATGGATCGAGGAGGGTTATTCCGATGCTGGATCCAATAACTGCCTGCGCGCTCGGCGTATTTCCTTGCCTATAAGTAAACATGTTTGCGGGGACGCGCAGTACTTAGTGTTTCGCAATTGAGCGAAAGTCTTACCCGATCCATTTGCAGCTCCTTGGCACACTTCGCGGTCCCAGATCACCCGAGTGCAAGCGGGTGGCAACACCACGAGTGGGTGGATCCCATCCTAGTCTGTGGAGGAGTGAGGTGCGCGTGCGTGAGCGGGGTTAACGTGGAGGGAAGGAGGGAGAGAGAGAGACCGTGCGCCGTAGATAGACCCGTGTCTGTCCAGCGGAATGATGCTTCTTCACCGTTGGATATCCGAATCAGTTGTACCGTCGTCTCGGCTGCGTCTTCGCCTTCGTCTAAATCCAACTGATCTTGTTCGACCAGTTTCGCGCAGGCAGTAAACGGCCGGCGGCGGTCAGAAGGAGCCAAAGGGAAAGGGATCAAAGGCGGATTGGACAGAAAGGGCAAGTGAAAAGTGATCGCTTGCAGAGCACAGTTGGATTCAGGTAATCAGATATGCCAAGGTTTTTCCTCTGCGACGTTTGAGCACCCACTGGAACGAGAACGGAAGGCATTTGGGTTGCGGAGATTGCAGGCATCGAGGAGGACACAAGTCCTCGTGTCGACGAGAACCGCGACGAGTCCGGGGCCGAGCACCTCGCCACACTCGCGACTCTCCCTTCCTGACACTTTTGAAGGGCCCCAGAGGTTGGGGCACGGTTTCGAGTCCGAGGGAAAGGCGATTGGGGCGCGCGGCGCCGCAGCCGCGTGTGGTCAAGGCCAGTGCAAGGCCAACTGGCCTGCACAAAAGCCACTGACCGAGGCAAGGACCGAGGCGGAGCGAGCCACTGTGGAGAGGGCCACCACCCGAGAACTTGAAGGGGAGCCCTCCTTCAGAAGAGGCCATCGCGTCGCCAGGGGGCCCTGGGGCTAGGATCGAGGGCGCAGGTGATGTCGCCACGCACCGCGACGACGTCCGGACGCTCCCCCTCATCGGTGACTTTGTGGGCTCGAGAAGCGAGTGGGCACCCATAATGTTGGTGCCCCAGAGCTGGCTGCGTGTGAGTGGATAGGCTGTCTTTGAAGTGGAGAGCAAGTTGAACGTGCAGCCCTTCGACTTACCAATCACGGCCGCAGCGTACGTCGTGCCACTAGTACTGTTGTGCCAGTGTTGTGCCCTGCCCTACTCCTGCCCTCTCCCCGCACCAAAATACACATCCCCGAGCACTCTGTACGGCGCTCACTTTTGATCCAGGTATTTCCCTGCACTGCCTGACCGCGCAAGAAATGAGGGGTGATGAAATGGGAGCACGTGATGTGGAAACGTGAAACGTGAGAATTTAAAATTTCGGCCAACTACGTAACTTACTACAGTACACATAGCTCAGGGTAACATACACGATCCCGTGACATCCATCGGACCATGATCATATGGACAGAACTTACAGTACCATTCCACACTTTCTACAATATGATGCAGCCTTGCCAAGTAACTTTTTGCCAGAAGTTCACGTTCACAAAAGAGTTTGGGTCGAACTTGAGAATTTGGCCTTCTCCTGAACGCAGAACTGGACTTGTTGTCTGGTTCTGCACAACCACTAAACCGGCTGCACCCTCCCTCTCATCGCTCAGCCATCCGCTGCCTGCCCCCGATCTGCCTCCAGGTGCCCTGTCCACACCACTTCCACCCCTCGAGCCGCCGCATGAGCCGCAACCATCACTAGCCACGCCTGCACGGTCTGGTGGCAGTTACAAGCACTATATACCCGTGATCCTCGCCGGCAGATTGTGTGCTTCACGTAACGTCCGTTCAATCACTCCATCTTACCCCTCGTTCTTTCCCAAAATCAAAGCCGCACAAAATGAACTCTCCCATCGATGGCCCTCCTCCCGACCTCCTGTATTTCATTAGATGACAGAACGAGACCGCATCCACCGCTGCCACAAAGCGCACCACCGTGTTGGCACCTCTTCTCGAACGCTATCCATACTGCGCTAGATTCTCGCCCAAGGATGCCAAGAAGCTCAAGCTTGGTTGGCTCGAGTTCCACTCTCCCGAACCGCCAGACCCAGATGTTGCGCGTCCAGGTGATGTCTGGATCCAGATCCCCTCCAACTTTGATCCAACAGCCGGTGCGCCAGACACCTCTTTCTGTCGCCTCCTCGTCTGCTACAGCGCGGAAGGCCGCCAGTGGACTGAGTGGGAGGGCGATGAGCGTGTTCACACCAATGATCCTCCTGTCGGCATTCGCCCTCTTGTCTCCCGGCCATGTGGGATGGGAGTACAAAGCGCGACGCACAGTTCTACCTCGCGTTTACGGGCGGCGAATTTACGTGGGTCAGTGGCATGCGCCTTGCTACGATTGCCAGTCAATGGCGCCTTGGAAGGATACCTGGCGATTGGATGAAGCGCCCCTCATTGCTAAGCGCAGCATAGATGGCATTCCATTTCTTGCTCCAGCGGACGCAATCGCGTCATTGGCAGAGCGCAAGACTTTCACCGCATCCGGCGTTCACAAAAAGAAGTATAAGAAGCGCCCATCCAACGAGCCTACACCCGAGCCGCCTAGTACGAAGCATCAGCAGCCAGAAAGCGAGACATCAAGCCCCGGGATTGTCCAGGGCTGGCACCCTCCCGGCCCACCGCATCTCGAGCCCGGAACTATAACTTATCCTTACTCATTTGTGTATTGGTCACACGTCTCCCACTGGGCAGTCATGCAACCCCCTTCCCTCGACAGTCTCGACATCTCACCCCTCCCTCATCCGGCACATCAGACGAATCCATGCACTCTCCGACTACACCTCCTTCTCCGACCCTCTTTCTCCTCCTCCGTCTTTGCCCCTTTGCCCTCTGACGCTGTCTTTGAGTCTCGGCAAGACCCAGTATCATGGCGCATGGCGTGGCAGAGTCGGTTGCGCTGACGAACTACCAAGGGAAAAACTTGCTGTCATCGTGTGCAGCTAGGACGACCGCCTTGGTGCGTCTGGGTCCTTCGTCGCGATCACGTTTGTAAAGTTTTTGAAACCATGCAGTGTTTTGCCTACGAACGTATTGCTTCTATGTGCCAATCGAGCTTGTGGAGCGTGGAAACGAGATAATTGCGGACTAGAGAGTGGTTTCCGGTGTCGGCTGTGCATCAGTGGACATAGCAGAGTCAGGGGCTTCCAAATAACAATCTGCGCATGCGTTGGCCGACTCCGAGAAAGCTGAAGCGGACAACGGGGGAAGTTCAAGTTCACGTTTACCGAGGAAGGCGGCACAATGTGAGAACGCAGCCACAGGCCCACGGAAACATGTGAGAAGAGAAAACATAGGAGAAGGAACAGGGGACACGGTGAGTTGATGCGCATGCTGACCGGACCAGACCCTATCTCTCTCTCTCTCTTGACCACGACCATGTTTGACGTACTCTTCGTTTATCCCTCTCCTGACCTCCTCTCTGACGTGGTCGTGACCACTATTGCCGATTCGCGCATTCACCATCTATGGGAGCTGGCCAAAATACAGGATCGTAGTCTCGCTAACCATGTTGGTGCAGCACAGTGCACGTTCTACATCGTCCGTCCATTCTTTTTGTACGTCACAGGTAGTTTTTCTCATATATACTCTAGCCGCCCGACTTGTCGTTCTCTCCATCCGCCACCTTGCTCTCTCGCAGCCGAAATTGGCTTCGGCGGCACCGTGATGATGGCCAACGGGTCAGGAGCGGTGACTTGATCCACAATGTCTTCCCTCGTGTGCCGCCTATTGAATTGGTACATGTCCTTGTCGTCACCGAAGAGCGTACGTACATCTTGTAGACATCATCGTTACCTTCCTCATGTGTGTTCTAGTTCTTGAGGGCCTGGATTATCTGGGAGACAACCCCTGTCTAGCGCTGATACGTACGCCGTTCTTTGCTTTCTACTGCAGTCCTGTTGTTAATTATGGCTTTTTAGAACGCGCAAAGTCATAAAGTCATTCCTGAATTCGTTCCCCACACCATCAGTTGGTGTCTCTTCCGTCACAGGCGTAGATCAAGTCGTCAACCACAACAAACACAACGTTCATGCCGGGCGACCTGCAGGAAATTTCGGCCCCCCTGTTTCCCTGTTTAATCCGGCACTGGGCCTTTTTGATTATCACCTGTCCCACATAGACGATGGGTCCTCTTTCGTCGATCTTCAACCGTCCCTCGTTCATCTGGCACATACCTTCATGGTTATTGCTGCGAATAACGACCCCGATGAGTCCATGCGGAGGGTTGCCATAAAAGGTATTCTCAACGAAATTTTTGCTGCATCAATGGAGGCCTTGCCAACTGGGTTCGGTATTCAACCGGATGTTATCAATTCTGGCAGGACACCTTTCTTCGTTGTGGAGCTGAAGGACGAGACTGGTATTGAAGGAGACGCCTCTCTGCAGGCAGCGTTGTCGTACGCGCACATTGCAACATCACCTGTCGACAAGGTTCTATGTTTCTTGTCATTGTCATTCACTTTTTCTGATGTGGATTGTAGAGTTCACAGATGCCATCCAAATCTTCTGCCTTTTTTTCGAACTTTCCCGCTGTTCTTTATGATATCACGGGTAACCTGTTAGAAATCGGAGTCGCGACGTACACAGACGGGCCATATTACAATCTACTATTCTCTGAGCGGTTGGGTCCGGATTTTCACATCGCGAAGAAACTCCTCCGTCTCGCTCGAGCCTTTGCGGCCACTCGACATGTCCTCGCTGCCCTCAGCCAGTTCTACAAGACTGCCCCGCCAGCCCTAGGCAGCATCGCACATTTGTTCCCCTCGCCTTTACCAGTCCCTACTTACACCGATCCCGTGCCATCCCTGACCTTCACACACCGACTTTCACGATTGGGCGAGGCCGTCGTATTGGCGGAGGATGAAATAACACGGCAGTCGGGCCTATACCTTGCCACCATGGCCAGACCTCGCAGCACCGATGAGGATGAGGATACGGCGACGTCGTTGCAGTCTGTGGACGCAGCCCCTGACACATTGGAGGTAGTTGTGAAGTTTACTGCACGCTATCATCCTGATGCACACCACCTGCTCGCAACCAAGGGCCTTGCGCCGGTGCTGCGCGCATGTGTGCCAGTATGCGGTGACTTGTTCATGGTTGTGATGGACCGTGTCTATGGAGAGATGGCTTGGCGTGTGAGTGACCAAGGGGAGCTCCTTCCGTACGATGTCTACAAGGACATCCAAGACGCCGTCACGCTGCTTCACTCCAGGAACTTTGTCTTTGGTGATCTCCGTACTCCAAATGTCATGGTTGTCACTGGCGAACCCAATGCCCAATGTCATGGTATGCTGATTGACTTTGACTGGGTTGGGGCTCATGGCATTGGGAGATACCCTGCTTCCTTGGACGATAGTCTACCAGACTGGGTGTCATCAGGAGTCCAGCGATGTGGGATTATGGACAAGGCACATGATCTCGTGATGTTAAACAAGTTCAAGGACCAATGCCATACGGTTTAGTTCTCACTGTAACACATTTTTGCCGTTCTTCGAGTTGCACCCCTCTCAAACACTTCAATTCTATTTGTTTATGAATTATAAAGGACACGCATTAGTCCGAGACGGGGCAAGGAGGGAACGGGTCGTCAGATGGCGTGTGGGGTTCAGGGAAGCCTAGGCAAGGACCTGGTTTCCTGGAGGAGTGCACGTATATAAATAAACGTGGAAAGTACTCAGGAAGCAAAGAAGGTCGGAGGGAGTGGTGGAGCGGTGGGAGCCGCCGCGCAAAACCGAACGCCCGGATCTCGGACATCCGGACTACGATACATATGTCTTTGTTACGCTGGGCGCTTGCAAAAGTATATTTCATCAACAAGGTTTTAGACCAAGACCAACTGCCCCCCATCATCCTGGATCAAATGCAGAATCGCCGCCCTTAGCCTCCATGTTCGCGTCATAGCTCGATTCGTAATACGACCGCGAGATCAGTCGTATGGTTCGGGGGAAAGACGGAGGGACAGACGATGACGAGTGACATATAAATGTCCGTCAACTCGATCTAACCAGACCTACTTTACAGAACCTCGTGCTCAGTCCATTCGTCCGTGGGTAATACCAGGCCTTCGGTGATGTCCATGTCGGGTGCTGTGGAATGAGCTGGAGGACGCGGTATACGGCCAGGCGGCAGATAAGACATGTCAAAGATGTATGTCTGCGGAGAAGAGGCTCGGGAACCAGACAGAGCTTTAGGGTACGTAGTTCGACTCCTGAGCGTCAATTGGGAGGGGCCAATGGGGCCGCCGTAAAATGTCTTTCATACTTTTGAACCAAAGATGTTGGCCTGCCAATCTAACGGATCACAAGTTCAATTTTCGGGGTAGGGGCGACGGGCACGTGCCTTGAGGTCGTGAGGGCAAAGGTTACTGTAGAGAACACACGGAGAGGGTGGCGACCTCGATATCAATATGATGAGCATGCGTACGTTTCTCGCATGCTGTGCCGCAGGCGTCAATCGGGTGGTTGGGCTACTGTATGCGGGATAAATACAGTGGCTCGGCGGGATAAATGGATCCCGCGAAGCGAAGCGGGGCGCCACGATCTATCACAGCCGCAGGCAGCCTTCCTGCACACCCGATATCGATGGTCTATTGTACAAACGGATAGTTGATCCTCGAGCCAGAGCGGCCATGCCACGCACACATATGGAGTGGTCACGAAAATTCCCTCTTTGTGTCCGGAAACCACGGAGCCGAGGACATGCATGTGGGAGCCTGAGATCATCCCGCAGTTGATATATCTTGATGCTTGATACGTGGGTGATTCGAAAGTCCGAAATCAATGATCCTGTAGCCAACCGAGCCATCAGATCACCAGACATGATGCCGGGGTGTGTATTGCTGACCGATTTGACCCCTGGCACTCGAAGGCCAAAGTGACATGCCAACGTTGGGGCTTGGAGCGGGTCCATCAAGCGTACTTACGTACTGAAACAGAATTTTCTGACGTCGTCCCACTGTGCCTCATTATTATCCCTTTTTTTCGGCCGAGTTTGATGCACCAAGACCTGTATTCCGTTATTTTACATTGGAAGCACATAGCCAAGCAGGGATAAGAACCACGCTGCTGTATTACAAAGGTTGCGCTGATAACAACACGGACCCCTTCTTTCGCGGGCTATACCTCTCAGGTGGATGCGTGGTCTTTTCAAAAGGCCATGCCGATGCTCGCACCAATCGTGGCCGTGAAAGCGGTCATGAACGCCGAGTTACCGCTGCTGTTGCCTCCGAGCTTGTGGCCACTCAGCATGACCACGAGGCCGACTATGGCTGCCTCGAGTAGACCGGGGACGACGAGAACTTCCTGGAAAGCCTCGACCTCTACCGGGCCAGTCGGATCGCTCGCGATAAGGATATAGTGGCCCGGACGGTCTACGGACTCGAGCTGTGCGAAGAAGAAGCTAGCGGGTCAGCTCGCGGGAGAGGGAAGAATGCAAGGGATATACGCACGTAGGCCTTATCGTCGCGTTGAGTCCACTGGTAGCCCTTGCCAGCGTGCTGGAAGACGCGCGCTCTGTCGACGACAAAAAAGCCAGCCCGTCAGCCACGGGTCGAAGAGAAAAGAAGAGAAGAAAACGGCGCCGAGAAAGCGACGCATCACGGACTCTTTAGCACGTTCCCACACAAGCCATTCCTTGCACTTGAGCTTCTTTCCTTGGTAATGCATGACGGGGCTCGAGTGGTCCCAATCGATCAGCACGAGCGTGGTGCCGTCCGATGCGCGCACAGTCGTGTGCTTCTTGTCCGACGAGACGACGAACGGCGTCTTACCGTATGGATCGTGCATCTGCGAGTTCAGGATCGTCTCCGAAGTTCCCGTAAACTTGAAGCACACTGAGTGCCGTTTCTCCGAACCGCCTTGACCTTGGGGCGGGCCCCAGTGCTGCTGCTGCTGCTGGGGTGGTGGGGGGCCATACCCACCATGGGGTGGTGACGGCCACTGACCTGGCGGCGGAGCGCCATACTGATTCTGTGGAGGGGGCAGAGGAATAGGGTCGCTGTGAGAACGGAGGGGGTCATACTGGCCCCCGGAGCTGATCCATAACCTGGCGGCGGCGGTGCACTAAAGTTCTGCGGGGGATATGATGGGGCTGCTGTTTGGTACCCGCCCTGCTGAGACGCGTACGACGGAGATGGCTGATAGCTGCCTGGCTGGGGTGGGTATTGTTGTTGGCTCCAGGCCTGTTGAGGCTGACCCGGAGGCTGCTGTTGGTACCCGCTAGGTCCCTGCGGCGCGGCGTAACCGGACCCAGTCTGCCAGGGTTGTTTTTCGTAGCCCGACATTATGACAGATTCTGATGCAAGTAAAGGGGAGAGAGAGATATAGAGCTGGGAGGGGAGGAATAACAATAGGCCAAAGGGAGTCTTGGTCAATCCTTTATATTGATGAGGTGCTCGTCGGGGATAATGGGGTTTCGGTTTCGGATCACGAGTGATAACGGGATGGCGCACCGCGCACCGAAATGCACGGCAGGTTTAACCATACTGTACTGTAGCCTTATGCTGCGCTCGGCCTCGGCATCGGTGTTGCAGCAACTTGGGTAACCCCGGCAACGCCGCGATCAGTGATCCGTGCTTGTTGTCTTGACAAGGCCCACTGTCAGAGGTCCCAGAAGATCTGCCCTGCCCAACACGTTCTTGATCCAGATTACACAACATTATTACAACACGCCGTTCTTTGTTCGTTGCGCAATCTGTCTGTTGTAAGCCAGGCAGTAAGAGGACGTACGACAGGGCATCCCCCAATCATTGACCCACCACTCATCGCTATGCATCGCTCTCTGTGATTGCTACGTTCTCTGTTCCAACTGCATACTCGTATTGTGGGTTTCTGCCCATCAACAGTGGTGGATGGGTCGGGATGTGTCGTGACAGGTATTGTTGACGCTCACCACTTGCTCATCACTAACCGGGATAAGCGCCCTCCCACGCCCCCCGTAGCCCACGGGACTCCGATCTCCTTCTTCCAGGGCCACTTTTGGTCAAATTTCCAGCCGGTTCCTGCTCTCCTTCGCCACTCGACACTCACTCGACGTGTCCTTTCTGACCTCAGCAAGCTCCACATGGTCGCCCCATCAGTCAGCGCCAGCGCTAGTCAGCCTGGGGCAGCATCGCACAACTGTTTTTACCGGTCCCTACACTGATTCTGTCCCATCTTTAACCTCTACACACGAGCTCTCACGTTTGGGCGAGACTGTCGTGATGGCGTAGGATGAAAGAACACGGCAGTCGGCCTATACCGCGACCTTGCCACCATGACCAGACCTCACAGCGCCGAAGAGTATCAGGATACGGCGATGTTCTCATCCGTGGACGCAGCCCCCTACATATTGGAGGTGTTGTGAAGCTTACTGCGCAATATCGTTCTGAAGTGTACTGCGTGCTCGCAACCAAGGGCCTTGCGCTGATGCTGCGTGCGTGCGTGCCAGTATGCGGCGACTCGTTCATGGTCGTGGCTGGACCGTGTCCACGGGGAGATGGCTTGGCACGCAGCCAGCCAAGCAAAGCTCCTTCCATACGACATCTACAAGAGCATCCAAGATCCGTCGCGCTGTTCCACCCCAACAACCTTGTTTTTGGTGATCTCTGTACCCTGAACATTATAGTCACCCCTGGCGGATCCAGCTCGGATGCCAGATGTCGCGGTACTGATCGATGTAAAGGGCGTGTGTGCGCCTTTCTGTCCCCCGTTTCACCTCGAAAGTCTCGACTCACTAGCACAGCGCCACCGCCACTGGCACCGACAGCAAGATCGCCGACGCAGCCAGACCGTCGCCCCCAGCCCCAACAACCATTAGCACCGTCGATCGCCCACGTCAGGTGGTGTGAGGGTGCAGGGCAGCCAACCTGGTTGCCTGGAGGAGTGCAGGGTGTTGCGTATATCAACGGCGCCACACCCGGCGCTGAGCACTTGGATGTGGTCATATGACCATCCACAGGAAGCAAAGAAGGTCGGGGGGTGGGGGGACATCCTGACTGATAAGATGTTCACGCGTTCACGCATTCACGTACATACAATGCAAGCAAAATGGACTCGGACACAACTTACAGTAGCACACTCGGCGCTCAAGACCTCGACAGCATTAGTACTCTCATATATCGTAGATTGTCCACCCAGCAGAATCTCACATCCTTCCGGGCACTCTTTCACATATTTCTGCGCGCGAAATCGAGGTTGCCCGTAAAGGCAGCCCTTCTGTCATGTGACCGCGTCTGAGCATTCGGATCAACGTGATTGCACACCCCATCCTAGGCACCACCATGTAGTGCCCACTAAAATACGGAGTGCTGAACGCCGCGCTCGATCACGCCCGACTTTTGGGCACATGTGATTTGAGACTGGAGCTCGCTCCCCGTCCGAGTCTCATATATACACGCGCTGTGAAGACGGGGCACGCTCCCCATCTCGCTCAATGATGACCGCTCGCGATCGTCGCCTTAACGATGTGGACTTATTGAGCGCGTAAAAACACATGCTTCTTAGTGTAGGCACTTAGATATAGAAAGGGCAGATGGTTGCCCCATGAACGTATGAACAGTAGATAAATTGTTACCTACGTCAACTAGTCGTCAATGAACGCGTCAACTTTGCAATAGACCCGATTTTGGGCTGGTCTATTGTGTGAAGTCCTTGAGTAAACATCACATCTCCTCATCATACTATTATACCCAAAACACGCTAAACGTGTTGCATCGCCGGCGCCTCTGGGTTTACATCTCGGGATTTTCGCACCTTTTAACAGCTTCTCTGGAAACCCATCGACTGCGTGGCAGGCAAGGTACTAATCTCGTCGATTTTCGAATCGAAACTTTAGTCCTTTTTTCTTTTTCCCCAATTTCACGTCCGTCTCCTGGGCCACAATGGGCGTGTCAAATTTGACCACCTGCAAGTGATTTACGTCTACATGAACATAAAGGAGAGATGAATGAAGTGTAAAAGCATGTATTTTAGTTTTCAAATCTGGTTCGAGTCTGATCACACTTCCCCACTGGCACCATGGTGAGCACGACTCCCCACAGTTGTGTTGTACCTTTGGAGGACCAGAACCACGCGGAGTTAGTTCAGTTGTCTGGAGATGCGGTGGATTGAGCGTTAAACAATTCGAAGACGCTGCTTCGCTCCAAACCATCATTTTTCAAGGACAATTCCTCAACTGCGTCCAGTCGGTGGGGTATTCCGCCGGCGTCGTCGCAAGCTCCCGGTTCAGGAAAAAGGAGACACAGAACATCCAACAAATGCAATGCGTATATATCATATCAGACGGAAGATGCGCCAATTTCGCGCAAGACCTATAAATCCACTCGGTCATCTCTGCTCAGGCCTTGACCGGTTGACCGGTTGACCTTGCACGAAACGAAAAGCAGACAGGGATGATGACCTTGATCCGCGCTCTTCCAATTTCTCGTCTATGGATTTTGGCAGTACATCGGTCAGTATCATTGCACCTTGTAACACGGATGAAACAAACGTACACAATCTATAGCGAGCAGTTGCACTCCTGCGACACCCTTGCCGCAGACCCTCTGCAAAGCATGAAAGCATGCACCCCCCACCGCCAAGGGGTCCCTAGGGATGCGAATGTTATCAACACATGCCCCGTAGCAGTGACTGCTGTACAGCAGGAAAATGGGGGTAAGGGGCCCAGTGAACGAACTTATGTGGCCGATTGCAAGAGAGAACCGAGACAACAAACGAATGGCAGCACGAGTCAAAGCCACCCATCCTCTATATATTATAGTCCATAGATAGATAGATAGAGCTCATACAACGTCCGTTTTCGTAATACCATAAACTCGTCTCGATGCTAGAATACCTACTGAAAGGCGGTACATCAGAGACATCCCACGCGCAAAGTCAACAAAGAAAGCAAGTAGGGAGAACGCACCAACTCGGAGTCCGATTTCCTCACCGGCGCGAACGGATTAGTCGGGGACGACGGTTCTTCGCGCTTCGACAGATCGGGACCCAGCCCGAGATACTCTACGAAGAAGACGCGAAGGATGAGGTTCCATGCACGCATGGTCGGGAGATCGAGAATCGTCGCGTCGTCCTGCCCACCAATCATCACATCAGTAACAGAACAAAAGTTCAGAGTGTGCGGTGGATTCAATATACTCACGCCGAGGGTGTGCCACACGTGCGGGAACGGCTCCGCGATGATATGCAGCACGCTCACGCCGCGACGCAGAAACGGGAGGTGGTCGTCGGCCATGTAGCTCAGGTTGATGTCGTGCGCGCCGCGCGAGCGGAAGAAGCTGGGGCCGACCGCGGCGCCGTCGAGGACGCCCGCGTCGCGCAGACGAGTCTCGGCGCTGGCGAGCGCGTCGAAGAGCCAGGCCGTGTCGGGGAAGTAGGAGCGCACTTGCGGATTCGCGGCGCCGAGGAGGTCGACGAGGACGAGGTGCTCGATCGTCGAGAGCATCGTTTCTGGCGTTGCGGCGGAGAGGAGGCGGCGCTTTGGGTGCGGCGAGAGGAATGTCGTCGCCCACTTTTCGGCGAGGTGTCTGTGGAGGAGCGATGTGCGCGTGAGCGGGGGGAGGTTTCATGCGGAGGGAAGGAGAGAGAGAGACCGTGCGCCGTAGGTGGAGTCCGTGTCTGTCCAGTGGATGAATGCTTCTTCCCCGTCGAAGAATATCAGCTGCAGCGTCGTCTCGGCAGCGTCTTCGTCTTCGTCTAAATCCAACTCGCCCTGCTGGACCCGTTTCGCACGGGCATCGAGTAGAGGGTTGAGAGTCTCGGCAAGATCCAGTATCATGGCGCACGGCGCGGCAGAGTCGGTGGCGCCGACGAACTACTACGAAGGGTCGGTGAGGGGTTTGCGAGGCGCAGACGGGAGAGGGAATAGACGAGCCTGGTTTTTAGGATAGGTGCCGAAATACTTGCTGTCATAGTGTGCAGCTAAGATGACCCGCCTTGGCGCGTCTGGGTCTTTCGTCGCGATCACGTTCGTGAAGTTTTTGAAACCATACGGTGTTTTGTCCACGAACGTATCCTCTTCTACGTGCCAATCGAGCGCGCGGAGTGTGGAAACGAGATAGTTGCGGACAAGAGTGTGGTTTTCGGTGTCGGCTGTGCAGCAGAGAATATACCGAGGTCAGGGTGTTCCAAATTTCTAAAGAAACATGACCGCGCACGCGTTCTGGGGATCAAGATCTTTCGGAGGTGGGAAGATGGATCAGACGGGTCGAGGTTTTTTGAGGGATCTCGCAAGTTGGGTAACTCTGAGATAGCTGAAGCGGACAACGGAGGAAGTTCACGTTCACTAAGGAAGGTAGCACAATGTGAGAACGCGGCATGAGTAAGTAGGAATCCGACCGGCAGCCACGGAAACATGGCGAGAGGCAAGGGAGAAGGGACACGACAGGGGGACACGACAACAAGTTTGCACCGCACCCGCGCTGTTAAACGGCCTTTCTCGCTCGGCGTCGCTGTTCCGCCAAGGGAGTGTCAATACGTAATATCATGCCAAGCCATCGAAAGCAAAACGATGGTTCGACCCGGGTTCGAACCGGGGACCTTCTGTGTGTTAGACAGATGCGATAACCAACTACGCCATCGAACCGAATAAATGTTGCTTCGAATTCACATCCCACAATACGCTCGCCGCACTGAGCGGCTTGCTCGTGCTCGTCTCGTGAAAGGCCTCAGCACCAACGAGAACTATCGCCATGGCCATCTTTGGCCTCTGGGTATGTCCTTATTGTTTCTACGTTGAACAGGGCTCTCGAGCATGACAAGGTGATAAACAAAGCCGGCGGGCTCGTCTATCAGCGGAACTTTGCCGGTGTGTTGCGCTGCGCTATCACGCATATGTGCTGTTTGGTCCGATCCTGGTAGATGGTCTCTCACAACTCACCTCCAACGAATACCTCGTCCTTGCCGGCACGCTGCATGGTATTCACGCTATCACGAGCCGACTCTCGCCGACGGGCAGTAGCTCTGGAGTGCACGTCATCGAGGCGGAGACATTCAAGATGACGGTTTTTCTTTCTCCCACTGGTGTGCTCTTTTTATCATTGTTCCTTTGAATCGTTCCTAAGAGCGAGTCGTGTGGTACAGGCACCAAGTTCGTGCTGCTCACATCACTTGCGGAACCCTCCGCGAACACTGTGCTTCAAAAAGTGTATGAAGCATACGCAGACACAGTGATGAAGAACCCATTTCACACGCCTGAAATGCCAATACGCTCAGAGGGTTTCGACGTGAGGATTGCAGCACTCATAGGGACAGGACACACGTAGGCACCAGAGCCGTACGTATATAAAGATTAATGCCCCTCAAGGCAGAGAAAGCTATCCCTTGAACATAGCACGGTGATGAGGCGCATGTGAATAAGTGGTGCAATTGAGTGGTGTCGTTAGAATATGAACGTGCTCTGTTACTGCCCTCTTGACGCGAGCCTGCCCTTCCCGCACCTCATGAATCATCCAGCAACTCACCTAGCAGCGCCTTTGCACTCGAAATTTTGTTAAAGCGTAGAGCCGCCACGCCTTCCGCCTCCTTCCCCAATGCCGCCCCGCTCCCCTAATCTTCTCATTCCGGAATCGCCGCCAGCCGCGCGACCTCGCCACGCACGTACGCAGTGAGCACGAGCATCGTCTCAGGGAACCGCACATACGCGTCCCGTTCCTCCGGCCCAAAATCGTGCACCCCCGAGCCGTCGTCGCGCCGCTCCTCGCGCGCCCACGCGGCCTCGCTCATCCGCGCCACTGCGCCACCGGGGTTCACCGCGCGTCGGAACTCGGGCACGGGCGACGTCGGCGCGAGCGCCTGAGCGAGGCCCTGCGCGCCGCGCGCCCCGAGCATATTGCGCCACATCGCGGCGGCCAGCACGGCGTCGGAGCCCTGCGCGAGCGCGAGGTCCAGCGCAACGCCGAGGCCGGCCCACTGCTCGCGGAATATCTTCATCTGCTTCGATACAAGCGCCTCGGGTGCACGGCCGTGCTTCTTGGCGCCGGGCGGCGGCGTCGTCGCGGGGTTGGGCGTGCTGTAGAAGGACGCCGCGCGGGGGGGTTTTGGTGTTGAGCGCTCAGGCTGGGGCTCGGATTGTGGCCGGAGAACTTGGCGGATGCGGTCCTCGACGTCGATGAAGAAGTGGTCGATGAACCCTTGGATGTGTGCTTGCGCCTGCGGCGCGGGGAGCGCACGCAGTCGCGTCGTGAGCATCCATACGTGGAGGTTCGTCACGGCGAACCAGGACTGGAACGTCGGAGGGAGATGGCACTCTGTCGTCCAGAGGAAAGAAAGAAAGAAAGAACGAAACGAAACTCGTCACCTGGGTTCGTATATAAGAAAAGAGGGGAGTGTGCGTGCGCACCTTCGGCCCAAAATCCGCGGTCCTCCTCCGCGCGATCGGCGCAGAGTTGATCGTACAACACAAGCGCGCGACGCGCGGCGATCTGGCGTGAGCTGCCGTACCCTAGCGCACCGAATACCTTGAGGAATGCCCGCATCGCTGTTGGGGATTGCTTCAGCTTGCGCGTAAGCCATGATTGTTCAGGGGGAGCGGCCTTGTTGTGCTGGTATGGTTTCGTCGGGCCAGGCGTCGGTTTTGATACAGGCGCGGACGCATATGACCGGAGTGCGCAAGCATTCAACTGAGTCAGGATAGGACGCGAAGGCCGTAGGATGACGCGCTGCATGAAAGTGGACCCTCGTCGGTGTCGTGTCCTGTCCGAAAGTTGATGGATGTACCCCGGGCCGAATTCCGTCTTGCCGCTTTCCCATGTGTCGCGGGCCGAGAAATGCAAACCCGTCTTGATTTTCATTATTCTCAGGCTTCTGTCCCGCGTACCACTGTCGTCTCCCCTCATTCTGTTGCTCCGGTGATATATTACTTCATGTTCTGTACAAGGTAACCTAGCGTTTCCTATCATCCTTCCGGTGTCTATACATTGCCCGTTGCCTCGCTGTGCTGACAGCAAGAGTGTGTTTATCGACTAGGCATGGTCAATTAGCTCACAAGACAGGCAGGGACTTAGCTGAGCTCCGTAAGGCGAGATGCATCGTTGAACAATGTTCTACATCCCACTTGGAAAACGCCGACTATCCCTTCTCTGCCTTTATAAAGGCAGATAAGCGCGAAGAAGCATCACAAGACCTAAATGGACACCTTCACCGTCATAATATCTGCCCTCTTGGCTTTGCCTACGTTCCTGAGTTTTCTCTACTTGCGCGGTCGTGGCAGCTCACTGAGGTACCTCAGAGGTCCAGAACCATCTGCATTTTGGCTCGGTATACCTATATTTTCGATATTATGGCCATTGGGCTGAAACTGGCCACCAGACAGCGAGGCGGTCATTCGTTACCAGAATGAAGTCGGAGACTGCGAGTTCAAGTGGACGCGTGAGTATGGCAGTGCCTGGCGTCGCACTGGATGCTTCGGTGTGAATGCACGACTGTTTCCCGTCATTATTCGGTTCTTTCGAAGACTGGATTGATTTCAGAGAGACCATTTGATGATAGTCGACCCAAAGGCCGTGCAACATGTTCTCCACAAGCCCGGATATCACTACGACAAGGCGGCGCCTAGAGCCCACTTCAATGAACTGGTGGTGGGAAAGGGTCTGGTTTCCGTTGGCGGTTCGTATTTATTTTGTGCACGTCGCTTGGCCCTCATCAACAGAAACATACAGGCCAGACGCACCAGCGTCAGCGGAAAGTCATAAACCCGGCATTCGACACACCCCAGTTGCGATCCTTCCTTTCTTTGTTCTACAAGACCGCGTCAAAGGTTGGACGTTTATTAGATCTGTACAAAGCAATCTAATCTTATCACACAGCTAGTCCAAAAATGGAATGATAAGGTGATCGCCACTGATCCGTCTGGTCAACCGCCCGCTTGTCGACTTTGACTATTTGGCTCTCGCGCGCAATGCTTGATGTCGTCGGAGAAGGTGTGGGGTCTTGTTGCTTTCACAATGCGACTATCCTAACCCGTCTGTAGCCGGCTTCGATTAACAGTTCGGGGCCCTCGACGACATGGAAACTTCGCTTGCAGAGAAATATGACAATTTATTGTACTAAGCTCCACCCATCTATCTAATCACATCAAACCTTCAGCGTCGATTCTACACTTTACCCCTCTAGATATGACCTCGTCTTCCAGGAGTCGTCATCCCGGAGCCGATGCTTGAATATGTCTGCCCACCCGCGAGAACTGCTGATTCTGTTTTTTTCCTAGGCTACATCCGCAACTTCGCTCGGGGACTGATCAAAGGGGTTCATGTTGGAAGGGTAATCTACCACTAGGTAGCTCAATGGTAGAGCACCTGGTATATATCCAGAAGGCTTGGGTTCAATCCCCAGTCTGGTCCACTTTTCATTGAATAAGGTTGTGAGTTCGATCCTCACTCTGAGCACCAACTTACTGCACCTCCAGCCAGCTTGAAGACATACCCAGATGTCACTTGCGGTTGTTAGTGTTGCTTGCCCAGTCCGCATCCACGAAGCCGTGCAAGATGTTTCCGTCCTTTACTCCGAGTTGTTGCTCGGAGGTACTTGAAGACGCGGTCGAGCGTGCGTTGGTGCTCCGGTCCCGGGTTGGCAGTGTGTTGCCCTAGAGCTCTGACTGCGTACACGAGGTCTGGGCAAGTACCCAGCATCGGATACACTTTCCGAGACTGAGACCATGCCGTGCGCTACAGCCTTTCCACAGTCCGTGTAGAACGGCAACAACCGATTGGCTATTTTTTCTTCCGTTTGACATTGTGAGAAACTTCTTGAATTCAGACCCTCCGTCAAAATGACTGCAAGTTCCCTCTCCACCGCTCGTTTGGTCACCTTCGGTAGGACCGCATGCTTTCTTATTGTGCATTTCGGCGGGATAACCTCATTGTGCTTCCCGATGGCGTGAACACCTTTTCTGTCTTCATGGCATGCAAATACCAGCCGTCCAATGTCCAATATCCCTAGAATGTGTCATCTATATCTCGTATAGGGGAAGATGCCGGCTACCTTCGGCCGGGCCAAAACATCTCATCTGTTTGGGGCTATGACCTTGACTTTGGTGGCATGGGCGTCCTTGTAATAATACACCAGGTGGCCTTCAAACTGTCAGGAAAACTGCGCCCTATAAGGAGGCTGTGTGGATGGTGATGGACGTCTGCGCTCCTTTTGTCCTTGATATCGTGTTCAGCTCCTCCTTGTTGTGACCCCCACTAGCAGGATACCTTCAAATTGGCTGTTCACTTTTCGTCTATTCACCTTCGGTAGGACTACATATTCTACATGGCCATTGTCCCGGACTGCTGAACCCTTTGCCCTAGTGACTACCGTCCTGTTTTCGGTCATCGTGACGTGCTTGAGCGCGGACCTCGTCTCAATGATGAACAATCTGGCACCGCAGTGCGCAAATAGTGATGAGTATTTTCTGACTGGCCCATTGATTGCAGTACCCTTCTCTTTGCTGGGCACGACACAACTGCAAGTAGTATGACGTGGTTCTTCCTCGAAGTCTCGAAGTCTCGAAGTACCCGGAAGCGCAGGAGCGTATCCGACAAGAGGTTGCAGCTGTGCGTGCCAGGTAGAACAGCGAAGAGTATACCGCAGCAGACCTCGACAGCATACCTTGAGAAAACACCTTCAGTGTATGGCAGTGGCCTTACACTCAAGCTGTTCTCTCAATATAATGGCGTGTCCACTCTCATACCACTATTTTGTACTAACGCGGTATAGAACACAGGAGTCATTGAGCTCCATCCGGTCTTCTGTGATCCATCCAGGATACACCGTTGTAACGAAGTGCAGAAATAAAGTCTATCGTGACAAGAAATTACTTTGGCGCCATCCAAGTTGCAAGATTTACCCCGCGCTTAATGGCAGCCATTATAAGTATCGGTGATATTAACATGCGGATTCCCTCAAATCCACGCAACCATGACTACATGTCTATAGTAAACTTCAAAACTCGTCACTACACGTGTACTAGAACTGCATAGCTTCCGATATTCGAGGCACTAGTCAAGACACTTAACCTTCAGCCCCATCCAGGGATACAGGCGGCCTTTTACCATCGGCACCATCAGTACCAGAGGCTTCCTAGTGATGTGTGTTTCCGGGGTCTTGGGAGGCAAACTAAATTCGAAATTTTCGAGGAGAGTCGCGGCGATGGCTTGCATCTCGATAATGCTAAAGACCAAAATCAACGCGACGGCATTCGCGAGGTAAGGAAGAGGACATACGCAAATCTCCAACCGAGGCAGCCACGAACTCCTCCAGCTGTTCAAGTCCACAGCAAATGTTATTCAATCAATCAATAGGTACCCAGAATGATAGAATTTGATTGCCGACCCACAAAAATTCAGGCTGTGAAATAGATCCGGATGAGGGAATGTTGTGATGACGGCGGACTGCGATGCTTACAGGTTCCCATACAAGCCCACAGAGATCTGCTTATCCTTATCGACATGACGAAATCGCCCAGGGTTCCACATTTCGGCATCGTCTCCCCACACCTCGGGAAGTCTGATTGTCCATTTCAGAGAGAGAAAGAAAGGGCAACCTATACGGCCACTCACCGACCATATGAACAAAACGACATGTCGACATGTGTGCCCTTGCGCACAGGGACCGCCGAGATCCGTTCGCCCGACTTGGTAGTGATGGGGAAGGCAAGCGGGATGACGTCATCACGCGCAGCGACTCTCGAAAGCTGCCACACAATGGGGTGCAGCCGCATTGACTCCTGCGGGGAAACAAGATGAGCGCGTCACGGAAGACTGGACTGACCCGGAAGAGCAGAAAAGCACCTTGAGCGCAGCGAGCATCGTCGACATGCCTTCGAGATCTGTGATCGAAAAGTCCCGAGCGCCAATACGGGCCCGCACCGCCGCGATCTCCTCGCGAATCTCCTGCGCCGACTCGGGATGCTTGGCCAGTTCCCAAAAGAACCACGTCAACGAAGTGGCAGAGGTGTCGTGTCCCGCGAGAAGGAGTGTTCTAGGGAACGGAACGCGTCAAGGAGAATGTATGGATCGCAAAGAGAGGTCTCTGGAACCCTACCCAATCTGGTCGACGACCTCGCGGTCTGAGAGCTTGGTTTGGGGATCTTCGGAATCATTGGCGCGCAGAAGAACACTCATGATGTCGCGGCCGTCGCCCTTGACGATACTCCTACGCACTATGTCGCGCGAGACCTCCCGAATGCCTCTCAGGTAGTTTCGGAAACGACGATACTCGCGACGCGGAAGGTGGACAAGAAGGTCGAGAATGGGTTCTGGAAGGTACCGCCAGAACGATTTGAATAGTGCATCGAGAGGACCATGGTACAGAGAGTCTACGCTGCATGGGGTGCGTGTGAGTTTGAGTCAGTCTTTGGAGGAGGCCCGTGCGTACTCACAAAAGGCTCTCATACATGTGCGTCACCGGATTTTCTGAGTTATCCAGCGCTCCAAAGTCAAAATCAAACCCCGCTGTCCCCAGCGTCAACTTATTAACGGTTCTCATGATTTGCGTTGCGGGACCTACCCTCGCCGATGATGTCTAGCGTCGTTCTTGAGAGCCATTCTGATATATTGAGGATAGGTTCGTGGTCTTTGTCTGTAGCAATTTCATCCTTCCACTTCTGGGCAAGCTAGGACCAAATTAGCCCGCCTGTCCATACGACTCAACCAACGGTCGCTTGCCTTCGATGCCGTGACTTGAAACTGTGTGAGAAACGCCTTCAGATGTGGTACAGAAAATGCCGCGGCCATAACTTTTCTTTGACGTCGATGAATTTCCCCTGCGATCGGCTTATGGGATGAGCGCAACACAGTTCGTGGATGAGCTTGCCTTTCGTACCGCCGATCCCGTCACCAGTCAGCATCCGTATTGTGTGCGATGCGTCTGGGGCTTTCGGAAAGTTATAACTCGAAGTGTGAAGAATGTACTGGAGAGCCTTGGGATCCGCGACCATCAGCCGATCCTCCTGAAGGAATTGAGTGAAGTAGAGCACGCGAGGAGATGGAAACCTTACACCCATGCATCCTCGAACGCGCCAAGCTGACCCATATTCATGTGCCCATTTGAACTCTGATTCGCCAGTCTCCTTTTGATAGACGTACTCAGGCTGATGACCTGAAAATCATTGGTGAGGCGGCAAGTACCGACCTAGATGATGGAAACCCACCCAGCCAAAATGACCTCGGCTCGGGCCCAAGTAAATCATGCAGTGTGGACCTCCTGCGATGCGCAAGAAAAACGAGAGCCCCTAGGAAGAATGAGAGACACGGAACCGACAGGAAGATTAAGTGGGTCGAATCCATGTTCGTCGAGGAAACATACGTGTCCAAAGGTGACCCTATTTATTGGGAACAGAAGCAGACCTAAGGAGTTGGTGGAACAAACACGTGAAGTCCTCAACTGGGAACAAAACAAAGAATCAAACCTTTGTGAGCTACCTTGTTGCTTATCAGAGACGAATTGTGGCGATGGCCGAGATGAATTCAAGACCACAATGCAGAGAGATCATGACGCAAACGGTATGCCTTGTGAAAGACGAGAATGTCTATCTACATTCCAGGGGGACCCGGGAAGCAGCGAGATCATCAGACTTCACGCAACATCTGTAAACATGTTGAAAAATTGATCTTCAAATCGTTTCCCCACCCATGGGGAATCAAAATGAGTTTGTGGAATGAGTTGTATGCATTCAAAGAGCCCGAGAACCATAGTTCGATCACCGCCACTGGAGACGCCGGCAAGGTAAGCAACCCGAATTTAACTCGCTCCGAGCATGCCATCGTAACCCGATAATGTGAAGAAAGACGGGGAGCGAGTATCATACGAAATGGGCAGGAACGGAGCGCAGACATCGCGTGGAGATCCGAACACCACAGCGGATCCTCTCATTGAGGTTTGTCGCGATCTGGATGACATTTCGGGAGATTTTCGAAGAATGGAAAGCCACTGGTCAAGATACGGTGCGGGACCGAAGGTGACCTATGACTTGCAGTCGAGGAGCTGAGAAGCCAACAGGATAAGGAAGTGTAGTACGAGAAGGCAGCATCCGACAGGATGCACAATGCTCGAATCATGAATCGACAATCGAGCTAATCGAGACTCGCTACTCCAATGGCACATTGAGGGGTCCGGGATGCCCGCAACAATAAGGCTGCCATATTGAACCGAAGGCGTCCGTGGGTTTTCTAATCAGCATGATCGACATGAGCCGCATTCAAACTGGTGAAGCTCTCGCTAGTCAACGAGACAAAGCAGCCATCTGAATTAGCAAGGAACAAGGAACGACACTCTTCCCCAGCCAAATCGGTTCCCCTTACCTACTTCTACTTCTGGTGGTAGTGAGGAGTGACGCGAATACCGATGGTTGGCTGGCCGTCTGGGACCGTCAAGTGTGCTCGTAGGGTTAGGGTCCGTGCGAAATGGGTCAAACAAAAACAAACACCGTATCGATTCATTTCAACCAGTGATCTCGAACCTGTCCGACCTGGAGCCGGCACGGACAGTGAGCGCTAGTGAGCTCTGAACGAAGCAGATGCTTTGGAATCTTCTGGTCTCGTCTCACCTTGGCTTTCCATTTTTTGAATGACTGATGTCCGCTGCAATTGAACTTGAACACTCTCACTCATCTCAGTCATCTGCGCCCACATGCTCTCCTGTTCCCGACCTTGGCCCGAATCACGACATCTTCCGCGGGCAACCGTTTCCCATCCCCCGGTGTGCTAATTCCGATCATATTCATGGCAAATCCGACGTTTATGGTGACGGAGTGTCTTCTTTTCAAAACTAGCCACGTATTCCTCGATACGCTTGTGTTGACAAATGATTTCTGGGGTTTGGGAATCGTGCAACCAAACCAACTGAAGGACCGAGTCTTGTGCGTCGAGGGGAACACCTCATAAACTCCACCCGCTTTCCCGTTATCACCTCCAGTCTATGATCTTTCTCTTTTCATGGGCTTTGTTCTCCAACCGGCGCCCGTAATGGAAGTTCTCGTTGTCTTCGGTCGCTCCAGGCGCCAATTTTTGAAATTCCATTGTACGAGAAGAGAGGAACTAGACCCACGCACCCACTACTTTTAATATATGCCGAACCCCTTTTAGTCCCACGAGTACTGGATCTAGGTCAGGTCAATTTGGGCAACTCTACGGTCGTATCTGTGTCGGAACTGCGGACGTGCGAACTGCGGACGTGCAACAATAATCGCTATTACCTATGTCTGTCGGTGGATGATAGGGTCTATGCTTACTACCGAGATTCGTACTGAGCTGGCTGCAGAAGCGTGACCTCAGGGGATGTATGAAAAATATTTTCGGTCCTGCACCGCATTCTCTTTTTGGCCCTATAATTTCCTTCTGACAGGCAGAAAGAGCGAGTCACTGCGTTGTAGCGCATGGTAAATCCACGTGGCGTATCATGATTGCAAGCTCGCTCAAATTTACCTGTTGAGTCATGCCTCTAGCGTTTGACCGCACGCAGGATACCTACAGTAGCCGCTCACGATACGCATGCACCTTGGCATGCACTAGATCGACCATCGTGGTCAGCTGCGCACTGACTCTCTATCTCGGAACGGCAAACATATGGTCATACCAACGATACGGCCTCTGTCATGCCAATGCCTCCTCTTCAATTGACAATCTAGAAGCACTGCCTTCCCGGCTGACCTGAGACGTAATGATGCGACAGGCGATACGAAGGGCCGCTCTGTCTCTTGTCCTCGCGTAAGGCGGCGCCTCCGCTTCCTCATGAGGTACCTTCTTTTCCGAAAGAAGTCACCTTAGCTTTGGTGTCCCAACTCCCAAGGCTCCGGACGACCTTTCCTCCGCACGTGTTCCGGAGATGTAAGCCTAGATGGAGTTTGGCCCCTTTTCTTTGAATCGTGAAACCGGTTATTCTCGACGCCACATCGACGTGGATGTCCTTAACTCCCATGAAAATGCTATCGCCGATAGCTCCCTTTCAGCGACTTCTGGAGACATATAAAAGGGGTACCGGCGAGCAGTGTCTTCAGAACCACCGCAATTGCGATGAATACCCTTCCTAGCCTGGCCTGTCTCCTGGTGGCTGTGATAGCGTACATTACCTATGTCTATCTTCGCCGCCGAAACTCCTTCTTGAGGAAACTTCAAGGGCCGACGTCGACGTCATTCTTGCTCGGTGTGTCTCGACTGATCACCTGCGCCGACTTCCTTATATAGAATCACAGGAACTGAGGGTGCCCTCCGCTATCAAAATGAAGTCGGAGACGTGGAATTTAAGTGGATGCAGGAATACGGGAGTGCGTGGCGTAGAAGTGGACCACTGGGAGTGAGTTCTGTTGCTTTGCTGTTGAGGATCACGGGAGCCTCGGCCGTCTCACAGCCACGTGAAGAGGGACCATCTATCTCTAGCGGATCCAAAGGCCTTGCAATATGTTCTCCACACGTCTGGATATCATTATCCAAAGGGACGAGAGATCACACAAGCCATCAAGTTGACAGTAGGCGAAGGGATTATATGGGCTCATGGTCCGTGGTCCTCGTACCCCCACGCATCTCTTACGACTAATCGTTCACTTTAGGCCCGACACATCGACGCCATAGAAAGATCATGGCCCCGGCGTTCTCTGCTCCTCAGCTCAAAACCTTCCTTCCCTTGTTCCTGAATTTCACGTTAAAGGGTTGATGCAGACATATATATACTGAAGAGACACTTATGTGGGGTCTCTACAGCTCACCCAGAAGTGGAAAGACGAAATCATTTCTCTGGACCCTACGGGACAGCCCGTCGTCAATGTGGCTGCATGGCTCTCACGCACAACCCTGGACATCATTGGCGAAGGTAGGTTATGTGCTGTTGTGATCATGACGGGTCTCACATTCAATGAATAGCCGGTTTTGACTTCCACTTCGGCTCCCTTGACAATGAGGAGAAGAAAATGGCAAAACAATACAAAAACTTGTTGTAGGTTGACGCGTCTTTTTCCTACATTCAAGAGGGAATGACCACGGTGTAGCATCGATTCGACGCTCTACCCTTCTTGCTTCGACCTGATATTCAGGTCGCTGTGGTCATATATCCCAGAGCGTTTGCTCCACTATGTCCGCTACCTCCCTTTTCGCGAGTACAGTCGACTCCGCACGTTTTTGGACTATTCGCTAGGCTTCTCGCGCGACCTTGTCAGGCAAAATGTGGAAAAGAATGACGGGATGGACGTGATGAGCGTCCTTATGCGCGCAAACGCATCTGAAGATCCCGCCAACAAGCTGACTGACGATGAGGTCATACATCAGATTGCGTGCGTTTGATACATTTACAATTTTTCTGCCGTTACCTGTTCACTTCCCGAGTGCAGCGTTATCCTCCTCGCTGGCCATGATACCATCGCGACTACATTGACCTGGTTCCTTTGGGAGATCGCAAGCCACCCCGAATCTCAGGAACGCATCCGGGCGGAGATCAAGGCTTTTCGCGCGCGGAAGGGAGAAGAACAACCTTCTGCCATGGATCTTGACAACATGGCATATACTCAGGCCGCCTTGAAGGTGCTGCCACGCCGAACTATGCAACCACCTTCCGTAGCCATTGACCTTTCATACTTAGGAGTCCATGAGGCTGCACCCCATCGTCTGGGTTCTTCGGCGAGTGGCGGGACGCGACGACGTGATCCCCTTGGCCTTTCCCATCATTACGAAGTCGGGCGAACGAATCTCGTCCATCCCTATCAAGAAAGGCACCCCCTGTCGACATTTTCATCGACGCATATAATCGGTGAGTTCTCCTTGCGTAGCAATATTACCGCACAATTCATGTGGACAGTCTGCCGGCGGTTTGGGGGCCAGACGCTGATAAATGGAACCCGGATCGATTCCTCGAATCAGACAGGAAACAGACGCCTGTGGGCGTGTTCGCTAACTTGTAAGTGCCACGCATCGTCCGTTTACGACAAAACTCTGACGGTCACAATCTACCGAAAAGGTTGAACTTTTGTAAGTTTAGACATATGCCCTTCATTAGGTCCCCCTTATCTGACTGGTCGAGCAGCGGCTGGCCTCCGCAACTGCATAGGTTGGAGATTCGCGTGAGTCCAACCGGCGGCCTGCACCGTATCTGCCGAGACGTGTGGGCCGAACTGACACGAACTATCATCGCAGCGTGCTCGAACTGCTGGTCCTCGCCACGACCCTGCTCGAGCACTTTGAGTTCTCTCTTCCGCCCCAAAGTGAGAAGACGCGGATCTATCGCAAGCCGAGCGCGATCATGTCGCCGATGACAGAGGGCCAGGCGGGAGCTTGGATGGGATTGGCCATCAAGGCGCTGAAATGAGTTTTTTGGAACTTTTCTTTTTTCTTGGTGGTGCACAACGTGGATGATGTATGTACACGCTTCTACTTCTATCTTGCTTGCCAGATCTTCACAAGGATCTTCCACGAAAAACATTTTCAATTTTTTATATAATGAAGAACGCTGAATGGTGTGACTGAGATTTCCGCACCATTTTGAGTCGGCCTCGCACTGGACCCCGTTTCAGGTTGTGTCGTTTGCAATGGACGGCAATGGTTTCAAAAACAACACGAACATATATCCACGGCGTGCGAATCACAGTACTAGTAATCCGCCGACTACTTCGTAGTCCCTTTAGCACGCGTCTGTCTGTTCAGTTCAATCAATGCTCCAACAGTAGTGAACTTACTCGGACCGCCAGACAAGAAGGCAGCATCGCAGCGATCGTGAAACGCGGTGACACATGGCATGTCCTCCGCCGGGAATTGCGATGTGCCTTCCTCAAGCACACGCGGCTTGCTGCATGCAGCTGAAACAACGGCTGCCAAAGTGCAAATAGGCGAGATTAGCCCGCTTGGATGGAAGATAGGGAATTTTTTTTGAAGACAGGTCTCCAACCGCGGCCCCATTTTGCCGTGATCGCAAATGGTGAGATGGTTGTAGGCTCCGATTCGGGCACGGGAAAGGTTCCTGTGGGTGCGTCGTCGCGTGCGTATAGAGTAGGAGATTTGGTCCAGTCTGCAGAAGAACAACTCCTGGCTTCCGACGACAAGTCAAAAATGGACGGGCCAAAAGAGGGATGCTCGGTCTCGGCTGATACCCAGAAGCTCGTTCCATGAAACAACACTACAAAAGCGTGGCATAGAGACAGGGTCACAGGAGTGGAGAAAGAGACATACAGTAGATTATAGATCTAGCAAATAGCGACGATAACGGACGTTTCACGACGCCGGTAAAGAAAAAGAAAAGCACTCCTTTAAGCCCGATGCGAGCGGCCCAGGCCTTGAGGAAGATAAATGATCTAGAAAAAGAAAGATAAAAAAGAAAGGTAAAGGAGGAGCGACGAGCGGAAGCGAGCTACGGTATCGCTTTGACACTAGTGTAGCACGATTTGACTTGTATGCACGACTAGTTACTTACGTGCGGGCCGCTCACTCGACAATCAGCGGCCCTTGGGGGGGAGAAGTCGATGTCAGGCACTGCAACCATGCTACAGTAGCTCGCTTCGAGTATGCACGCAACCGAGCACGAGCACGAGCAACGGCAAAGCAAACAACGCCGCATGTTCCGTGTTTGGTAATACAGTACGAGGCCTGTTGGTTTCCCACCACCCACAGTTGCGGCACCAACAGATCCCAGCTAGAAAGAGCTAGCGAAACGAAACGAAAAAAAAAAAAACTAAAGGTGCCGAACCGGAACGAGATTCGCGGGCGCGTCAAGTCCTTCTTCGCTCTCGCTCTCGGTCGAGGTCTGGCCCCAGAGGAATATCCGGCGGCGGACTCGGCGGTCGCGCAGGCGCGACGCCCCACTCGGGCAAACCCTTCGGCCGCTCGATGCGCTTCGGCTCCCAGTTCTCTTCGCTCGTCGCGCTCAGCTTCTACAAGAACAACACGGACAAAAAGAAACGCTCAGCGGGGGTGGGGCTGTCCGTCCGTGCATGAAGGGAGGGGAGAGGAACTCACAAAGTATTCCTCGCGCGCGTCAAACTTCTTTCGATTCCGATCGAGCCCGAGCTCTTGTTCGCGGCTCATCTGGGCAGCGGGGGTAAACGATGGATGAATATGAACGAGGGAGGCACAGCGACAAAGGGGGAGCGGCACACACCTGGGTGACTTTCTGGCTGTGCAGGTCGTATCGCGTTTGCGCGAACGCTTGCAGGCCGAAGGATGCGCCGACCATGACGAGGAGGAACGGAACGCCGAACAGGGCCGGATGTCTCTTCAGCCGTTGATAGAGCGGTGATCTGCTCAGCGGCCTTGAAGCAAAAGCTGGCATTGTCTGCGTGGTTTTTGTCGATTGGAATTGGTGTTTGCTGTTGCTGCAGTTACTGCAGTGTTTTCATATCGAGGACACCTTTCAAGCGGCGGGGCGGCGAGGCGGAGATGAGAATACTCGTATGGAAAGCCGGACCGGCTCTGTTCTCCCCCTGGCCCGGGAGACTCCAAAGGACGCATTTATTGTAACGAAAAGCTCCAAATGGTCCAGCACGTACGAACGTCCATTATAAGGTCGTGTACAAGTAAATAACGTATAGAGTGCGGGCGTGAGGTTGCGCGTAATGGGCAGTGTGTGCCCAAAGGACTTCTACAAAGCCAACAAGGGCAAAAATAACAACGACAACAAAAATGCGAAAAAATTAGATGGATGGTCCATTGGAGAAATGACACAGCACAATCCGACACCCCCCTCATGCTCATGCGTGACAACCGATCATAAATAGACAGCAGACAGAGACAGCTTTTGCCTCGCTGCGCTACCCCCGCTCCAGCCGTCCAACAACACCCTCCGCCTCACCTCGCGCCTGCCCAAGTTCCGGATCGATAGCAGCTGCAGCGGCGGCGACGGGGCCCTTGGGCGCCTGCTCGGCCGCGCCCAGATGTGGATCGATCCCATCGGCAGGTGGGCCCGGCTGCGGAGGCGCGAAGGTGCGGAATGGGGACGGCGCGACGACGAGCGGTGGAAGCGCGCGCGGAAGTCGTTCGCCTGTGGCGGCTGCTGGCTCGGGTCCGCTGTGGCGAACGGCTGCCCTGCTGCTGCTGCTGCCGCCGCTGCCGCCGCCTGCGCCTGCGCCTCGCCCAGCTCGACGGCGGCTGCGAACGTGGCGGGTGGGGGAGGAGGGGCCTCCGCGAGCGGGTGGCCGTCGGGAGGCTTACCTGCGCCTGCCGCCTGTTGCGCATAATGTAACCGGCGCTGCATGGGATAGAATTGAGTGGGGCACATTTTGAGGGTGGCGCGTGCGCGACGGAGGGGACGACGTACCTGGTGGTCCCATTGATCCCAAGCCTGCGCGATGATCGGCTCGAGCGACGCGAGCTCTTCGTTGGTCATGGACAACGTGCGGAGGATATGCTGCTTGAGCAGCGGGGCGCACGAAAACGAGAGCAGCAGCGTCGACGCGAACGTCTGCCCGCCGTTGTGTCCCGGCGGGAAGGCCGGGTCCGGTTGGCCGGGTATGGGCTGCTGGCCCATGTCGTGCTGCAATGCGCCAAAGGGCGTGCCGTCGGCGGCGGCAAGGCGGAACTGCATTTCTTCGAGCCCCTGCACGGTGAGCTCGTTGCCCATGTCGAGCCCGAGCTCGCGGAGCTTCTTCTGCTTCACGAGGGCGCGGTGCTTTCGTTGTCGCTCGCGTGCTGCCGTCCGCACGCGCTCGCGCCGCGAGACCTCGGCGGCGGAGAGCTCGGTCGGTGGTGGGGCGAAGGGTTCTGTGGGCGGCGCAAGGGGTGGTTGAGCGGGGGGCGCAGGGAGAGGTTGTTGAGGATGCGTGACGGTAACGATGACGGGTGGTGGGGGGTGCTGCTGCTGCTGTTGTTGTTGTTGTTGCTGCTGCTGCTGTTGCTGTTGCTGTTGCTGCTGCTGCGCGGCGGCCAAGCCCACCAAACCATTTTGTAAGCTAGCGTTGCGATCGCGTTCACGTTTCCGTCGTTGCCGCTCCGCGGCCTTCTCCCGCTTATGACGCTGGCTGGGTGATTCATTTTCGCGTGAGCGCTTTCCTGACGATGTGGGCATTGTTGGGAGGGTGTTCTGAGGGGTTGAGGGCTGCAAGGCAGGATCCATGAAAGGGCGCAAGGCAATTTATTGGGCAAGAGAGGCGGGAGGCCAGCCACGATGCTCTAGCGATGATCAGCTCAATCACCAGTGCGGGCTCCTTTTCAGATTTGAGAGGCGTGGAATCGGTGACACGGTCGTGACGGGGGAGTGACGGTAAGAGTCGAGTCGCTGTCACATCGCTTTTATACCCAAACACATGCCGTAAGCACAGCCACGACACACTACACAACTAACAACTAGCACTCTTTCCTTATCATGCTCTCTCTTCCAGGTCCCACTCCGATCCATTCTACCGGCACCTTTAGATACTCTTCGATGAACGTTACATACTTCTTGCAGTTCTCGGGCATGTCTCCATACGACGACATGGTCTCAATTGATGTCTTCCAACCAGGGAAGGTAACATATGATACCTCTACCTCTTTCAGCCTTTCCAGATCCGCTGTAGCCGACCCAGTTGAGCATATAGTCGAAGCACAAAAAGCTGCCACCACGACTAACCGGGGAAACCAGGGAGCTCCTTTCCATCAACGAGGTATTTCACACCGACTTTGATTTCTTCTAGACCATCGAGAATGTCGAGCTTCGTCAGGTTGAGCGTGTCATAGCCATTGATCTGACATGAATGCTTCATCACGACGAGGTCCAGCCAACCACAACGCCTGCGGCGGCCAGTAGTCGTGCCAAATTCACGCCCGACCTCTTGAAAATGTACCCCTATGTCCTGCACCACACCCATAGATATGAGTAAGTCATTGGCCCGTGCCGCCATGAGCCACGCACATTGAGCTGTTCGGTGGGGAACGGCCCACCACCAACGCGAGTCGTGTACGCTTTCATGACGCCGATAACCTTTCCGATGCGACGTGGCGGAATGCCGAGACCGGTACAGACGCCACCGACAGTCGTGGAACTGCTTGTCACGTACGGATACGTTCCGAAGTCAATGTCAAGCATCAATGCGTTCGCGCCCTCGGTGAGGATGCGCTTGCCCGCGGCCAGCGCCTCGTGGATATACACGACGCTGTCAATGACGAAGGGGCGCAACCTCTCCGCCAATCCCTGTGAGATTAAGAAGAGAATTAACAGAGTGACACCTGACACGGCGCGGGGTGTGCGTGCGCATTTCCCCGCGCGCGCGCGACGAGCGCTCGAGAATCCCACCTTGTAGCGCTCAATTTCGCCCTCGGTGTCATATTCGAAGTATCCGTAGCGTTTGTACCGCCCTTCTACGAGCTTGCGGAACTTGTCTGAAAACGAGGGGTCGAAGAGGTGGTGCACGCGTAGGCCCGAACGCGACGCTTTCGCAGAGTAGGCGGGGCCGATGCCCTTCTTGGTAGTACCGATGCTGTCAGATCATCGCCCCGTTTAGCTGCGCGAGATGAGACGAATGATCGGAAGACGCACGATGACCCGCCCAGCTCGACCTCTTTCAGCCCGTCGACAATCTGGTGGAAGTCAAAGACGAGGTGCGCGCGATCTGAAATAAAAAGCCGGCCCGCGCAATCCAACCCTATACCAGAAAGGCGTGAGCCGCCGCCGTTTGAACGAAATTTCATCGGGCCGACCTTTCTCCCGCAACGTGTCGAACTCTTGGAAGAAGGATGGGAGGTGCACGACGACGCCATTGCCGATGATGCCCGTGACCGCTTCGTTGATCAGTCCTACAGCGTGGGAGGGAGGAGGAGTCGTTTCTGGCTATGGGGTCAAAGGGGATGGAGAGAAATCCATAGCGCACCACATGGTAGGAGATGAAACGCAAATTTCGTCTGCACACGCTCGGGGCCGATGGGCACGACGAGGGTGTGGCCGGCGTTGTTTCCGCCGCGAAGCGTGCACAGATGTCGATGTCGGCAGATAGCACGTCCACGAGCTTGCCCTTGCCCTCGTCGCCCCACTGCGCTCCGAGGACGACGGTCACTGCACCTAATCAGCAGGGTCGATTTGCCAGCCAGCGATGTGGCATGAGTTCACCCAGGCACTGTGAGATAAGAGCTGCTGTGATGTAGGCTCACCGCTCATGGTAGCTCGTCTTGGGTGTGGGTGTGTTAGTTCGTGATGATTGACGTGTGACCAAGAGGGACAGTGCAGTGGGTTGCGAGGAGTTGCTGGCGAACGCTAAGCAGCCCCGGACTCGCCTGGCACAATCGCGCTGTAGGGTAGGTCTTTAATGGGAAAATGTCAGTGGCCGGGCCGTGGGTTCAACTGTTTAGGCTGATCGTCATCACGTCGCGTCGCGTTGGACAGGGTCAACCAGGATGATGCGACACGGCGGGGGCGTCTGATTCTGGTCCTAGGACCGAGCAGTGAGAGCCAGATTGACCACGGTCACGGTGAGACCTGGTCCCACCGGCCCGCTCCGGCGACGACCACAGCGGTTCCATTTGGGAGTGGGAACGGCTCTCAGGTGTGGGAACATATAGTATTCTGGTGCACTACTCGGTTCTACGGATGCTCCTTGTGGTGACATACTGTATGTTACACAATCGCGATTGCGTACGCACGTACGTACGATGCCGCACGACATGATCCGCGTAAGTGACAAGGGTCTCGACCCGGCCTCATAAGCACCTACTGTATCTTTTTTTAGCTTGCTGTTGCTGTCCTTTCTTGGTTTGCCATATTTTTCTTAGCTTGCCACCTTTTGCTTAGCTCGCTATCTTTTCTCGGTTTGCCACCTTTTCTTAGCTTGATAAAATCATCCGATGCAGCAACTTCCTCTACCGGTTGACAGACCCTCGCAGGCCGCGCGCGCCCCATATCCGGCAAATTAAGGGTGCGCTCCGCACAGACTTTATCTCGTGGAAGATCTGGAAGCTTTCTACGCGGAGGCGGAGCTCATGCGCCCTGCCCACTGTGGTCTCTCCTCCACGCATTCGCACGCAGGGCAGGCGCGAGTTGGAGAACACGAACGAAACTCTATTTTTTTTTCTCCTTTCCCTCCACCCGACACTTCCCTTGCGCCCGCGAAATCGCCCCTATCCCGTCCAATCGTCCGCTCTCCGGATATGCGCGTTCCCTTGTTTTCGTATCATCTCGTGTACAACAACAGCACCCGCTGACACAATCGGAACCTTTTTTTTGTCAGTATGTTTTGTGTTGAGATCTCCGCGAATTTCCCGCATTTTCTCGAAAACCAGGCCCCTCCTCGTACGTCCGCAAATCCGTCCGTGTTATCACTTTCCGGACATTATCGTGGGGTTTCTCCGCGTAAGGCGCATCATTCTCTGCGCTTTGTGTGAAAACCGTCTGCGATCGGTGGGAGAGAGAGATGGGGCCAGCCGATGCGCCGCCGCCCCCCCTGTGCGAGAGCGCCTGTGTGGGTATCACCGGAGGAGCGAGGCGAGGGAACCCAGGGGCGGGCGACCAGAGTCCGAGTCATAGATTGACCATTACTGGCTCGGTTCTGGCCCCTCTGGCCCATGGGACGAACGATCGTGGCGAATCCTGTGCACCAGATTGCGTGTGAGAACCGCGTTTATGGCCCCACGGACACGCAGTGACAACGGCGGGGCAGGTACGTTCTCACCCAAAGGGGTCATTAAATGCCGGTAAGGTCACGGAACAACGGTCTGGTATGGAAGTTATGGGCGGTCAGATCTCCCCAAACGGGCACGTACTGAGCGTGCTGTGCGTAATTGAACGACTCATCGTCTTGTCTTCCCGGACGCTCAATGACCCTGAATTCCTGTGCGCGGACATACGGCATGATCAGTGCCCCGTGCCGCACGCTCTCGCCCCGCTCGCCACTCGATGCCCCTGATCCCCCGCTTAATACGCCGATGGAGAGTGGGATTAGGCGGGATACGAAGTTGTTACTTTCTCGCCGCGGGATTCTCGGGCGAGCCGGGGGGGGAAGCAACTGCCGAGCCGTGGACAATCGCCATAAATCACCGCAGCCGCGGCGGACATGCTGCCCGGTGGTGACGTGAGAATGGACCGTATGTAAAAAAGCTTAACGCCCAATTGCGACAAGCACTGGGCAGTGTGAACCCCGAAAAGGGCCGACCATCTCCTTCTATTTAGTCGCCTATTGGCTGCATCGGGTAAGCCAGTATTCGCCTTGTGATGGCTCGCTGGGCCGGGACCGTGTTTGTCCTTCTCTGCCCTGGCCACGATGGCGCTGCACGCCGCACCTACGCCGATTGGCTTTTCACCCAGGCGGTCTTTTCCTCTGGATGATTCCCTAATACCCCGGACTGCACCATTCTGACACACCGGAGCTTATAATTACATTTACTTGGTACCTGCTTCTGGGGTGCCATGTTCGCTGAGTGTATATAAACGTCGACGTATTTTCCCTGGGCACTGCATCCAGACCCTCCCTCCCATACTCCCGCCCCTCCTTCCTCGGAACGTATCACCCATGAGCGACAACAAGTCCGCCACCGTCGTCATGCAGAAGAGCGCAAATGTTTCCGTGATGGCTCTAAAGGCACGGTGAGCGCTTGAAGCCATCCTCCACTGCTGTGCACTCTGTCTCTGACGCGTACGCTAGCCTGGCAGTGGCACGTCCTCATCCACAGACGGCACTGCGAGTGGCACAGGGCCTGACAAGACTTCGCCTTACATGATGACGGCCCCCGTCCCTGGGGGTCTCAGCCCTCCACCATATCACTACAAGCGACGAAAGTAGAACGTGAGCAGGTGGCAGTGCTGCGCGCTGTGTGACTCGCGCACTGACGAACTCACTCACGCAGCCATAGACTCACACCCACGACACGACACACGAAAACGTTGAAACGAACTGGGACTGACCTGACTCACCCTCACCACCACCTTCCCCAATGACGTGCCATGACAATAAACAACCCATGTTGTATCATCAAATCTGATACCTGATTCGGGCGTTCGGTCTCTTGTACACATACGATGATACCAAAGTTAGATACCCCCCTTTTGTTTTTCCCCATTCCTCTCGTTTTTTTCGAATGAGAAGTCGGTCGTTGGTGGCGTGCCGAGATGATCGTGATCCCATGTTTGTTTGTCGGAGCTTGAAAAGGCAAGGCGCAGCGTCTCTCGCTCGACCGCTCGCCTTGCACCCAAAACCCGCGCCCGTCCTTTCCACCCTTTTTTTTTTCTCCTTCCCCCCTCTGCTCTTCTTTTCGTCCAAATTCAAATATCACAATGGCCCATTCGTTCATCGGGTATACGGTCTGCCCCTTGATATCGTTGTGCCATGTCTGACGGCTTTTTCCATTCCTGTACAGGAAACCGATCTCCCTCATTTCTCATTCCGATGTACGGTACCGCGGTATCCTCGCCGGTATCGACCCCGCAGCGTCCACCATTCAGCTTTCAAATGGTATGAACACGGCTTATCTGTGAAAGGAGCCCTGCTGACAGCCCGGGGTGTGTGTAGTCTATTCTATGGGAACGGAAATGCGTCGGTATGTTCTGCCCCCCTTGATTTTCGAATGCGTGCTAGAGAGAACGCGATTCCTTTCATCCCGTCCCATTTTGTATCGACGGGAACCTGACCCATTTCTTTCACACGTTGCAGGCCGCCGTCAGAGTTTATACCACCCGTTCAAGAACCTTACCAATACATCATTTTCCGTGCCTCGGAGGTAAAGGATCTATCGGTCGATGAACCCGCACCTCTTAGGAGTGTCCATGATGACCCGGCCGTACTTGGGGTATGTCATTCATGACATGACGTTAATTGCCTTTCCTTTCATCTTCCATATTCGTACAACACAATAACGTCCTCTGGGAAAATGTGTTTCTGGGCGTAACACCCTTACTTAACTCCGTCGTTCCCCTGTGCTCGCTTCTGAACCGCGTCCTTTGTGCTGATAAGCTTCGACAATGTAGGCGTCTGCTGCCACTGCAGCCAATGGCTATCCGCAGTACCAGCCAACGATTGCGCAGCCAGTGCCTCAACAGCAACCCCAACAGCAGCCATACGCCCCACAACAACCACAACCACAACAGCAGCCTCACCCTCCGCCACCAGGGCCGCCGCGTTCAGGTGGTAGCGATGGACGGCGCACGGCCAATGTGAATGGAAGTGGTTCGGTGCAGACTGCGGCGGCATCGCTCGAAACCGTTGAGCGGGCTCTGGGTGACTTGCGCAACTCCACCGCTAACGCCACTACCAATGCGAACAACCGTGGCGGGGGTGGTCGGCGGGGTGGTAGCAATGCCACCCGAGATGTCAAAGTGGGGGACATTCGAGTTCCAACGACGGACTTTGACTTTGAGAGCTCAAACGCGCGCTTTGACAAAGCGGCTACCGCACCACCACCCAGCGCGAAAACAGAAGGCTCAGTCACGGAAGAAGGCGAGGTTCAGGAAGATGACATACAGAAGGCGTACAACCCGGGAAAAAGTTTCTTTGACTCGCTTTCATCTTCGACACAAGCACAGCCTCCGGCGCAGCGTGGCACCGGGCGTGGCGGACGCGGGGGTGCACGCAATCGACGAGAAGAGGAGCGCGAGAGGAACTTTGCCACGTTTGGTGAGGCTGGCGGGGTCGGCCTGTTGGGACCTGGCGCGTATGTTGGTGGTTGGGGAGGGTACGGGCGGCGTGGAGGCGGGCGGGGGAGGAGAAATCCACCAGGGCAGACAGGGACACGATGAGTGATGTGTCCCAGTATCGGAGGAAGTACGTCGTGGTTCTAACTTTGGGTCTTTCCGGCCATAATTCCACATATTTTCGACGCAGACGATCCTAGGCCGACGTTTATCCGGTTACAACACGGTGTGATAAATGAGCCCAGGGTTATGGATGCACATTGAGCCCAGTGAACCTTGCATGGAGTCGGACTGAAGGTGGAGTGGGAAGGAGAACATTCCAGCCGAAAGAAAGAGAATCATGATCGGAGAAAAGGTGCGAAGGAGAAATCGAGAATCGAGTATACCTCGTCGCGCGATGGTTCCCAGCGTGTCTTGCAGAATATTCGTAGAGTACAATGCCTATGCCTTCCCAAGCCGGATGGAGTGACCTCAGAACGAGCGCGCACGAGCGCTCCGGGATGGGAAGAAGCGACAGGGGAGAACAAGAGAAAATTGCAACACGATGCGGTAAGATATTCCCGTGCGGCAACTTGAGCTGCTGCGCGCGAAGATCACGAAATGCTGTAATAATTGCGCTTCCCCGTCCCCCCCGGACAGAGAACTTGGCTTAACCCCATGGGTGGTCGTTGACGCACGCGCACGGCTTCGCTCGCTCTCGCGTCGCGCGTTTATTTAATTTCTAGGACGTGGCACACACCACCGCATCGCATCGCATCGCGGCGCGGCGCTCTGCGGGGATGGGGGAGCGCGCGCTCGGTAAAGCTACGTTAGAGGACACGCCGCCCCGCGTGCGATGCCACGGGTCCCAGTTCGGGCACATCAAACGAACGAACGCATCAGCGCATCTGTTTAGATTTTTGTTTTGTTGTTTGTGGGATGGCCGGGATGGACGCTTGGTGGGTGATATATATATATATATATATAGCTGCTGATACGGTACCGAGTGTTCAGGACGATAGCCCTGGCTCTGGTTTGTTATCTTGAATGGCGGGCGTTCGACGGGCGGGGTTTTTTTTTGGAGGAGAGCGCCCGGAATCGGAGCTGGAGCTGGTCCGCTCGTGCGAGGAGGCCGGTTTTGGGTCGCTTGTGATCGGAGCGCGTCGCACGGCTGTCCGGGATTACCGTCGTCTTAGTCAAGCCACGCAAGCGCGCATTCCGTTATCAGTTGGCTCAGGCCTCCTATCGCATCGCTTCCAGCCGCAATGTTGTTATTGTTGTGCTAGTACACCTCTACTAGTGTTTAAGTTCCAGTAGCATTGCGCCGTGCTGCCATGTCATATAACATACAGTATATAATGGAACCGGATCTTCTTCTTCCTGATGACCCTTCGGTGGATGACGGCATTGGTCCCCCCGATGGCTCACTGCGACACTTTCCGTGATGACGAGCTCGGTGTCCGACCTTCGGGTGTGCCCTGTGGGAACATGAACCAAAACGGAACGCATCAGGGACATTATACGCCCGTAGAAGTGGGCGACGTTGGTTTCATTCCTCGTTCCCCGCTCACTGAAGGCCGTCTGTCCCATCAAAACTTGACGTACTCGTGATTTTCCACCTCCTCGAAGCATAATCGCATCTCCCTGAAACTGGAGCTTGTAGGACTGGAGTTTCATGCCTCAGTTATTAGGAATGTGGTCGCCAACATTTGGACTTGTAGAGCCGACGGACGCGACGAGGATGCAACTGGTCAGGTTTTTTTCTGCGTTCCGGGAGGCGAGGAGGTGGCCTAAATTGAAGCACAACAGTTCGCTCACGGCGAACCAGTGATTGATGGACGGTCAGGCATACATCGACCGCTGATTCTCCACTCCGAACCTCGGTCTCGGCATATGAATCGACTGCGCATGCATGGAGGACATCGTTCTCGTCACTGGGCGTCAGTCACACCGCCATCTCTGAGCGCGCCCTGTCGTTTGAAGCTTTTTGAACATCCGGCGGTATGGTATATCTTTGGAGGGGTGGCCTGAGAGAACCCTCAGTTTGGCGAACCTGAGGTGAGCTTTCGGGAAATTTGCCATCCTGTCCCTGTGGGTAGCTCTGCAATGAAATCAGACAATTCCTGGACTCGCCTGGACCCTCTCAACTATGCACGATGCACGACTACGGCTCCGAAGTGGGAGCCCACTATGCGCAATGTCCGTCAGTTGTCCGTCACGGTCCGAAAAAAAGAAAAGCATGATTGAACTCCGCCCGCCCCGAGAAGTGGCCTTTGGACTCGGACTCTTGTTGGGTCCCAATCCCAAACATTTGCCTTACTGCACGTCTAGAACAAGACACTACAAAATCTCTCGACCCCTTGATTTACACCGCATCCCCACGTGTGTCCCTCTATACAGGAGCGGGGACACAGGGAGGGAAATCACCCCCCGTATTCGCATTTTTGTCTCGCACAGACCCACTTACTGTACGCCCACATCGAGACCTGAAGTTAAACAACTTGCCATAGGGACTCTCTGAGAGAGCCGGGACGTATCAATGGCCAGAGTTCAATTTGCCAACTTTCACACACTGTCGAATGTGCCCGCAGGAATATTTGGCACACTCAGAACGAAACTACCGGCCTTGGATGCAAATGTGACGTACAAGAGTATCTCCCAGGGGATCTCCCAGAAAGAATGCAACACCCGCATCACCTCTTCAATGCCTGGTTGCTGCGGTGACTCGCCCTCACTTGGGTGTCGAAAGTTCTGCAGAGATTTCCTGCTTCCGAACTTTGGGGCGGAATGGTTGCCCAGAAACTGCTCAAGACACCGTCTTCTCCGCCTGCCCTGGTTGAATCGCCTTTTACAAAGGTTCCCGAACTATTCAGTTTCTCACCTCATCCTCCCCAGCAGGGCGGAATGATTTCCCGCGGCGCTACTACTGTGCGTTTCCCTGGAATCCGCCTACATGATTCGGCTCAAGCGTGTTTCACTTTCCTATTTCTGACTGGACGAGCCAATCAACAAAATGCGTGTGGCGAGTTCCCTCCCATGGCTGCCCAGCACTGGGTCGATGATCATGCTCAGATCGGGAATGTGTCACAAGGTGACGTGGGACATCGATTTGACCCGAAATTCCTCAGTTTCTTGCCGCGGATTGGATTCATAAACATCGACACTGGGTGGATACAACATGCCGCTACCAGAGGCAAATAACCTTTGAATTATACCCTGCTGTGAGTTAGCAGCTCGTCGCCATAAATACACAAGACGTAAATGCCGAGGGTGACCGCCACGGGTTTCCCTCGTGTGTGGCATTGATCAGTGGATTTCAGTGTCGTACGCCTGCTTCTTACTGTACAAGGAGCAAGGCAACAGGTCCACTAAATTGAATGAGGGTCGCACTGGCAGCTGACAAGGGAAACCCCAATTTTGACTCAACCACGGGAAACGGGAACGGACCCAGGCGTGCGGGACAATCAACATCAAACCCCTTCATCTAGCAGCGGGCACTTGGAGGTCGTACGCCTGTTGCTTCTGCCATGACGCCAATGTCCATGTCGGATATCTTTCGAACTGGACGTCCTGCACTTCGCAGCTCTATAGGACTTTTCACGGTGGCATGCCACCCCTCATATGGAGCAGACGCAAACGACGTCATCGCTGTCCCATCGATTGTGGCGCTTGGAAATGGGAGGCTCTGAGGCGCACGGCCATTCCTTTGTGATGGGGCGGATCTGGAAGGAGATGTCTAGTACCGCTTTTTTGGAGGCGTCGAGGAACGGGGGGTGCAAAGCTTGCATGGTTACTCCTTGATCAAGGGGTGGACACAAACAGCAGATGACATTGGTCGCACTTCGTTGCTCGTAGCGTCAAAGAACTAACAAGAGCGTGTGACGTTGCTCGCGACTAACACTGTCGCTGTATCCTTGTTCACGTGTCTCAATCTCACACTACCGATGTCTCACGTCTCCCAGTTTTTCCGGGCATAACCCAAACTTCACGTTCAACCAGAATGCACCGCCAACTAGGAATTACTCGAGACTGAGGCCAGGGGAATCGCTGGGAGAGTGAGTACATCCAAGCCCGCGAGAGGTTTGTTGCCGGGCGCAATGGACGGAGGGCTTCAATGCCACGTACGGCACGGACATCGACAACATCAATCATTGGCGTACCCTGTGCCACATCGTCAGGTCACGGTTGATCCAATTTCGAAGCCGAGGGCATTTCGGCTTGTCGACGCGTGTGGTGCAACGGAAAAAATTTAATTCTTGTTGCACATTCTTTGGCGGGCCTGTCAAGTCGAAACACATGCTCATCGATCTGGTCTGCAAGAACAGGGTTAGAGTGTTTCCTTCAATGAGAGCTGTTCTCGAGAAATCAAGGCAAGATATTTGCGAAGCAATCGGCCCAAGGCTGGTGGAATTCTTCGCTGCCTTCTGCGCCCAATTTTCCGTCGTGTCTAAAGATACCCTGTACGACGTCTCGTTAGTGTCTGATATACTCAGATCCATGGTGACTGCTTCAAAAGACACGATGCTTCCTTTTCCCTTTAATAATGCATCAGCCATTTACTTAGTCTTGGTGCTGTGCCAATGAGTACTACGGGGTCTCCTCTGGCGAAGTTTGGCCCCGTAGAATTGTCTGCGGGAATCCCAGACGAGCTGCATATATTCTTGTGAATGATTTTGGTACTGTATATCTATTGCGAGACACGCCGGTGCCAAATATGAGTGCAAGTAAACAACGGCGGACCCTCGGCCATCCCGGAGACTTGACTCGGACCCAGGTTTGCCCCATCCGTGTTTGTACCTACGGGTGGCACACTGGCCAGCAGAGCAATAAGGAAGCTCACACAACACAAAGAGGGCCCCGATCTATGACGGAACGTAAGTGTTTAAGAAAAGCCAAGGTGTGCGAGGGCAGTGAAAGGCGTCAGGGGTAGGGTTCTGGCCAACGGTCGGGAGATGACCGTCGTGAGCATGCCCAATTAACAGATGGCCGCTGGCCCCAGGTGCCTCACGAAGGGCGAGACCTGTTCCCCTGTTCCAAATACAAACAAGTAGTGCACAACAATAGCCGACGCGTTGTTTATGAAATGCCGTTTGGTGGCATGGTCCGTCGGTAGTTCCGCCCTCTCACATTGACAAATGCCTCCCGAGAGAAATACGCGGAAGCTTCAAAGCGCATCTCATCCTTATGCCGAGGTGTGTAGACGTTGACATTCCTTGAAAACCGGGCTTTGGTCCTATTCCCGGTTGCAGGCGTCGCACCTGCCGTGCCATCGCACTGAATGGAGGAACTCATTCTTGGTCTGACATTCCAGCCGCAGTCGACTGAGCCGACAAACAATGAGAAGACCGTCGTTCAGCCGTTAGGCGTTGAGACACCGCTGGAGGGGTTCTTCTCTCAATATTCCGAGTTCCAATCCCAGCCTCTTAACTCGCCGGTTGCCGAATTCAACCGGTTGTGCAAGGAATACGAGTGGGAAAGGGGCGACCCAGAGAGGGAAGCCGCACGCGATGACTTCAACTTTGCCATCAAGAGAGAATTCGACGACCTCTATGGGTCCGACGAGAACGACGTCGACAATTGGCAAAAGCTCTGCCGCGTCCTAAAAATCGACCCGGTTCCAGACACGCTTGGAGGATGCCGTGCTGTGAGATCAATTTATTATTATTATCTCTTACCTGAGAGTTGTGTTTTCTCTTCTTCTGTGTATAGGTCGTCGTCACCAAGCACGTCAATCTTGTCGACCTCATCGAAGGGAACAGAAAAGAGGTCCGAATCTTCGAAACTGAGGAACAGCTTAGCCAATATACCCGTGAGACGTGCAAGTTCTTCCCGAAGGAAGACGCGAAAGACGGTGGGGTATTGCGCGCACTCCGTCGCCACATACTTTCCCCGGGTGCCGGAGCTATGAGGCTGAGGACAGCAGGGCGGCGAGGAAGAAGGAACAAAGGAAATTAGACTCTAAAGTCCATAAAGTATATTTAATTAGCGCGCATAGTCCACGGTGATGGAGGAAAACAACCATCGGTGTCTACACCTTGGATCGATAGCTCGTTCGCGGATGGTTGGCAGACCGATTAGATGATCAGAGAGTTGAGTCGTGGACCGTGGCAGTCCGCGTTCCGCGAGGATCCCGTGACTTATCAGCGCTGTTGACGAATCATTTCTCACGCTTCCCCTGCACCTGTGCACCATGTCTCGACGGGGAAAAGTGTATGTCAGCTTGCCCTGCTCCTAATTCTTGTCCACAGAGCATCTGTCCTCGCGATGCCCCACCTCTTTCCAAGCATGATTCATTATCATCGCCGTGACGTCGCTCTGGAGCCTTCGACCTGTTTCTATTGCTCCCTTACCCGCTGGCTACGCACTTCCGCCTTGAGCCCTAATCACACTAGTGAGTGTGACCCGTGCTAACCATTGTCATTCAAAGCTGCCGTGGGATATTTTTAATCCTGAGGCCTCAGGACCTGTGGTGTCGCCTTTTGATCGTCATACCCCATTCTACCACTGGCAGCTATACCGCTTTAAATCAGGCGTGACGAGTACCCCACCTCCTACTGTGGAGCCCTGGAGGATCTGATACTTGCGGTGTGACCAATGTGAGGAGCACATCGCGCGCAGCCGGAGGTACGTCGTTCGATGGGTATCAGCTCGGTAAATGGGTCAGTCGTTGACGTTATCAGGCAACTTGCCATTCTTGAGCAGCATCTTAAAAAATAAAATAATGCCCTTTCCGATCTCTCGGCATATCAGGTTGTGTTCCGCAGCATTGGATCTCATGGACAGGCTTTCCAGTCGGCTATTATGCCATCTTTGTGGATCTGGTCTATCGCGTAGATAGTTTCTAGCCTCATGTCTCACCAATCCTAATAATTTGAACGTTTCCTGCGAACAGGGACGATGGTAAAAACAATTCCGCGCGCAGTCGTCAGATGACATTGGTCGCACTTCGTTGCTCGTAGCGTCAAAGAACAAGAGCGTGTGACGTCGCTCGCGACTACGCTGTCGCTGTATCCTTGTTCGCGTGTCTCATCTCACCTTACTGATTTCTCAGGTCTCCCAGTTATCCGGGCATAACAACCAGAATGCACCGCCAACTAGGAATTACTCGAGACTAAATCAACTGAATCGTTGGGAGAATGAGTACATCGAAGCCCGCGAGAGGTTTGTTGCCGGCGCAATAGACGGAGGACGTCAGTGCCACATCCGGCACGGACATCATCGACCATTGGCATGCCCTGTGCCACATCGTCACCCAAGGGCATTTTCGGCTTGTCGAGGGGTGCGTGGTGCATCGGCAAAAAATGAATAATGCTGAAATTCTTGTTGCACGTTCATTGGCAGGCCTGTCAAGTCGAAGCACATCAATCTCATCGATCTGGTCTGCAAGGACAGGGGTTAGAGTGTTTCCTTCAATGAGGGGTCTTGCAAAGTACTCGAGAAATCAAGGCAAGATGTCTACAAAAGCAGTCGGCCAAGGCTGGCGGAATTCTTCGCTGCCTTCTGCGCCCAATTTTCCGTTGTGTCTAACGGCGCACTGTATGACGTCTCGTTAGTGACCCAGAAGTGGTATTCTTTCCCACATCCATGGAGACTGCTTCAAAGACACGGAGCTTCCTTCCCTTTAACAGTGCATCAGTGCTGAATGGCCATTTACCTAGTCTTGGTGTTGTGCCAGTGAGTACGGGGTCTGCTCTGGCGAAGTTTGGCCCCGTAAAATTGTCTGCGGGGATTCTAGACGAGCTGCATATATTCTTATTAATGCTTTTGGTATATCCATTGCGAAACACGCCGATGCCAAATATGAGTGCAAGTACTACTAAGCGATGGACGGGCCCTTGGATATTCCGGAGACTTGACCCAGGTTTGCGCAAATCCGTGTGTACCTGCGGGTGGCACACTGGCCAGCAGAACAATAAGGAAGCCCACGTCACCACACAAAGAGGACCTCGATCTACGACGGAACACGAGTAGAGTGTGAAAGAAAAGCTAAGGCGTGCGAGGGCAGTGAAAGGCGTCGGGGCGTAGAGTTCTGGTCACCGATGTCAGCGCGCGCTCGTGTGCTTGCCCTATGAGCATTATCTAAGCCATCAGTACATCAATACTGGTCAGATGACCGCCGTGAGCATGCCCAATTAGCAGATGGCCCTCCCACACGAAGGGCGAGACCTGTTCCAAATACAAACAAGTAGTGCACAACAATAGCCCTTAAACGCGTTGTTTATGAAATGCTGTTCGGTGGCACCATTATCTAGTTCCGCCCTATCTCATCGACAAATGCCTCCCGCGAGAAATAAGCGGAAGCGTCGAAGCGCATCTCATCCTTATGCCGAGGTGTGTAGACGTTGACATTCCTTCCTTGGTCCTATCCCCGGTTGGACGCGTCGCACCTGGGCCATTGCACCGAATGGAGGAACTCGTGGTCTGATATTACAGCCGCAGCCGACAGACAACAAGAAGATCGTCGTTCAGCCGTTAGGTGTTGAGACACCGCTGGAGGGATTTTTCTCTCGATATTCCGAGTTCCAATTCCAGCCTCTAAACTCGCCCGTTGCCGAGTTCAAGCGGCTGTGCAAGGAATACCACTGGAAAAAGGACGACCCAGAGAAGGAAGCCGCACGCGATGGCTTCAACACTGCCATCAAGAGAGAATTCAACGACCTGTATGGGTCGGACGAGAACGACATCAACAATTGGCAAAAGCTCTGCCGCGTCCTGAGAATCGATCCGGTTCCGGACACGCTTGGACGATGCCGTGCTGTGAGATCGATTTTTGTTTTTGGATCAAATTTTTATCACTTGCCTGAGAGTTGTGCTTTTTCTTCTTCTGTGCATAGGTCGTCTTCACCAAGCATGTCAATCTTGTCGACCTCGTCGAAGGGAACAGAAAAGAGGTCCGAATCTTCAAAACTGAGGAACAACTTAGCCAGTATACCCGTGAGACGCGCAAATTCTTCCCGAAGGAAAACGCGAAAGACGGTGGGGTATTGCGCGCACTCCGTCGCCACATACTTTCCCCGGGTGCCGGAGCTGGGAGGCTGAGGACAGCAGGGAAGCGAGGAAGAAGGAACAAAGAGAATTAGACTCTACTAGTAAAGTCCATAAAGCATGTTTCATTAGCGCGTATAGTCCACGGTGATATGGGAAATCAACCATCGGTCTACACCTTGGATCGATAGCTCGTTCGCGAATGGTTGGCAGACCCGTCGTGGAGCGGGAGCGAGGGCAACCGTGGCAGTTCCGCGAGGATCCCGTGACTTATCAGCGCTGTTGACGAATCTTTTCTCACGCTTCCGCTGCACTTGTGCACCATGTCTGATCTTCCTATTCGACGGGGAAAAGTGCATGGTCAGCTTGCCCTGCTCCTAATTCTTGTCCACAGAGTATCTATCCTCGAGATGCCCCCACCCCTTTCCCAACAGGATTCATTATTCGCCGTATCATCGCCGTGACGTCGCTCTGGAGCCTTCAACCTGTTTCTATGGCTCCCTTACTCGCTAGCTACGCACTTCCGCCTTGAGCCTAATCACACTGGTGAGTGTGACCCGTGCTTACCATTGCCATTCAAAGTCGCCGTGGTATATTTTTAATCCTGAGGCATCAGGACCTGTGGTGTCGCCTTTCGTCGTCATACCCCATCCTTCCAGCTATGCCGCTTTAAATCAGGCGTGAAGAGTACTCCACCACGTACTGTGGAGCCCTGGAGGACCTGATACTTGCGGTGTGACCAAGATGAGGAACACATCGCGTGCAGCCGAAGGTACGCCGTTCGATGGGTGTCAACTCGGTAAATGGGTCAGACGTTGACGTTATCAGGCAGCTTGCCATTCTTGAACAGCATCTCAAAGATAGTGCCCTTTCCGATCTCTCGGCATGTCAGGTTGTGTTCCGCGGCATTGGATCTCATGGACAGGCTTTCCAGTCGGCTAATGCCATCTTTGTAGATCTGGTCGATCACGTAGACGGTTTCCAGCCTCATGTCTCACCAATCCTAATTTGAACGTTTCCTGCGAACAGGGACGATGGTGAAAACAATTCCGCGCGCAGCCGTCTTCCCAATTGTTATTACTTCATTCGTCGCGGACGTCTCGTCTACTTGGCGTGTCCCAACCATGTAACCTCCATCGAAAGCACGTCATCACGTGTACCCTGGGATCGTTACATGTCCCAGTGGTTTCATTGACTTACGTTGTTTCGAGATCTTGTTTATCCGATCGCTTGAGGCCACTCAACCCCCTGATGAGATTGTTCCTAGAGTTGTCCCCTGCGAGCGTACCTCGTGACCAGTTGACGGCATGTTGTCGAACACAGAAAACCATCGACCGGTGTAGTGTTCCTATCTGACTTCCTCCATCCTCGGGTATATGGTAGCGTAGTGAGCCCATTGTTGACTCCCCGACTACCCCACCCAAAAAAACAGCCCCGCTCACGTTGTTTATTGGATATTTCCTTGGCTTATCGCCAGCTGCTAAGTAAGCCACTAGTGTGCCACGTACTGCACCGGCGTTCGAATCACAATTCGAATCACGATCCAGTCAACGTAAATCAACGTAAATGCGGAGCTTTGTCAGCCGTGTGGTGTCACTAAGCGCGCCGCACATGGCCACGCCGCATGCATCGACATCCCCTTCTTCAGAGATGGCTTCCTGCAGAGCCCAAAGAGTGATAAGACGTTCTCCAGATCCAGAGTGTGTCTGCATCCTAAAAATTCTCGAGCGCAATATCGTCAGAATCAAGAGTCAATCGCCGAGGTGCAACCAGCCCTCGGAGTCACGTCGAGGGACGTGTCCGTTCTGTCAACTGTCAATCGCTCCTGATGCCATTCCAGACTGACATTGATTTCAATGGTGCTTAACATCACGTTCGTAAGAGATCAAAAAATGCCGGCACCGATTCATAGGCCATGATAATATCGTATCATACTTCCTGGTTTTCCTCACCGAGTCGAGAAACGAATGTCCCTTATTTGGGAACCCCTGCCAATCTGCATAGTCGTCGCCGTATCGAGAACTTACGTGCTTCCCTAGATCAACACAGCGTAAACTTGAACATGTCGTTGAATCAGGGACTGGATACGTAGATCACCTACAGTGCTGACGTTCTCCGCAGGGCTGCTCTCTTCCGAGGGCTCATTTTCCGCAGCAGACTGTACGGAGGAGGGGCGTCGGTGCTCCATGGCGAAGTAGACTCAAAGGAGGAACACATACCATGACTACTTCACGCGCGGGGGCACGGGTGCGGGGATATGGATGATATCGGCCCAGGTAGGAGGCACGATAGGCAGGCAAGCGCATATTGTCGGATGCCTTTGCTGAGATGGGGTTTGGTGGAGAGGACATGGAAGCAAAGAGGAGGGATTAGGGGGAAGTGCACGATAAGATGGTGGGGCCGCTAGAAAAAAGACAAAAAGCCGTGGGCAAAGGGCGCAGCAGCAGCAGCGGAAGGAAAAGACGACTGCGGGGTGGTCTGCACGGGGGGGATGCAGAAACACGCACCTGCCACCTGCCCGGACACCAGGTGGCGATATAGCACCCGCGCCCCCCCGTCTCCTTAAGATTGTGGGTCCCGGTTTGGGAGATCGAGTGGCAGAAAGTTTAAGGGGAGCAATCCAGCGTGCGCGCTTCCGTATCAGACTAACGCAACACCTCTCCTTGCTCTGGAACCACCTCCAGCATCATACTTTGCTCCCGGCATGTCCAAACGTACAGCGCCACACAATTTGCTGCCGCGCCTCTTAGACCGGCAAGTCCAAAAGTGGGTCAAGACCGGCGACAAGGACGAGTCCCCACCCAAGACGGCGCTTAAGACGCCTCGCCGCCGCGTCGCAAACGCCTGTTGGCGAGATGGCCAACTCATGTCACGTATGAGCCACTTTTGCTGAACTTTCCTGCCACCGCGCCAAGAGATCAGTCAGTCCAGCACGAGAGACAAAGCGATTGCTCGGCAGCACATAACACACGACGGAACGCGATTCCCAAAGTGCGAGTACGGCGGCGCCATGAGAACCTACGCACGGCGTTTCGCGTGGAAGGAGAGATCAGGAAGATAGCTCCACTCACTTGGTGAGCTATTGGTCGTTCATGTGCTGTACATCCGCAGCTGACGTTTCGTCCCCGATAACTGCGGTACTCGCGAAGAAGAACTGCCCCTTGCTGTCAGTCAGGAACTCGGAACGCGGAGAAGCCAGCGTGGCTAACATGAAATCACTCCACATCCGACCCGCCCTGCCGCCTGTATTTGGCGGCAGTCGGCGATTCGGTGCGCCTGGGGCATCTGATTGCGCCGGATAATGGTACAGATAACTATTGCGCCCAAGCTCCCAGTCGTCACTACAGGGTGAATGGCTCTTATCTGGTTATCTCATCCTGGCCGCCGTGGCTGAGCGCTTTCCGATCAAAGCAGACATCGAGGCTACGCACTACGCATTTCCGACAATGGTTGCGCTCGTAGCCCGGCAGCAACTGCGGAGCTTGCGGACCAAGTTTCCATCGGCGAAACGGCTACAAGCCGGCCTTGGCGCACAATATCGGATGTTCAAGAACAGAACGATGGGGGATGGGCAGTGTCCATTTACTGACAAAACTCCTGCAATACACCTACGGACTAAAACCACTTTGATCTGGGCCCGGAGGGTCGCGACCGTGATTGGCGCTACCCCTGGGTTAAGACCACGTGAATGTTGCTGGTGGGTGCTGATGACCCAGGAAAATCGACGAACCATCTTTCAGATGTGAAGACGTCATATTACTGCCACCGCGGAGCTCATGAAAAGTTGCAGATACGTACTAGATGACGCCGTCGTCCGTCATCGTTCAGGTCTATCGATGGCACCCCAAAGAACGGAATCCCTTTTAAGTCCTAGAAGCTCCTACGGCCACATCCGACTCTTAGGGGTAAGTGATTGAGGTGCCGAGGCGCACATCCTACGTGATGGATGGCCGTATGAATCAGAGGGAGCCCGACGATCGATGCTCGGGATCCGTATAGGTTGGTAGGTGGCCAGTCGTGCCTGGGGTTATTTGATGTCGGGCATCGGGGGGTCCAGCTCTGTCTCCCGGGCTTGTCTTCGACCATCACCTGGTATACTTGCAGTTCTTCTAATCCCTTCTGTGCTTCGGCAGCAGCTGCGACCTCGAGGGCGACCGCACGGGTGGTCCTTGCAGAGCGACGCGTGTTGAGTTGAGCGGGTGTCTGAAGCGAGACGGCGTTTAAGTAAAACAAGACGACTGAGGCCTGAGGAATTAATCACACGAGTTTGTTCTCGTCGTGGTCGTGGAGCCCTGGGGACCCACGACCGGGAATAAATGGGATTTCTCCAGTTCGTTCGGCCTTTAGGAAAGGGGGATTCGAAGACGAAGTGGGGGGGCATTTTTATTTTGACACGCACAATCCCGACCCCGACACCCCGACTCTTAAAAAAAATCGCGCAGCCAAATCAACCACCAGTTGTCCCGATTTCCGCCCTACTGCATTTGTTTCCCAGTCTCCGACTTTCCATCCCCGCCCCTTTCTTGGGTCTCCTGCCTTGCTAGAACCATTCCTCAGCCCTCCCTGACCCCCTAACGCTCCACGCCCACAGTCGAACCCCATGGTTCCTCAAGATGGCCCTCAATAAGGATATCTCCACGGCCTCACCCATCACCTTGCGCATAACAGCGGCGAATGGTTCAGTCCCCGGCTCCCAAAGACAGGTCGACGTAGGGTTACCCGGACGTAATGACACCCCGCCCAACGTTGACGCAAGACCCCTGTTATCCGACGTCGTTCGATATGACGAACATCCATGACAAACCAGCCATTGTTGCCACTTGCGGTGACCGTCTCGTATGGGCCGCCGGCGGCCCAAGCCACAAGCCTCCACGTCGCCAGTAGGAACATGAAAAAGAAAAAAAAAACACCGAGTCCCCCCCATTCCACCTCCGCTCCTCGCGCTGGCAGGAGGAATTTACGACAAGATTCCGGTAGTGTGCCGGAAAGCGACTGGTGGCGAGGGCGGTTCAGTACAGCCTAATAACGACACAGGAGTCACCATGGTTTTTCTGGTGGTCAATCGGTCAACGGTCAACCGGTAAAGGATTTGCTCCTACCCAGCGTGATTCCGTGGATCCTACACGACACGGCACGACAAAATACGTGCTGAATTCCTACACCCCGAAGGGAAACCGACAACTCCCCTTTTTGCTCTTGTCATCGTCCTGTCTCGGCGCTGCTCCATCCTAGCTTGGGTCGCGCCAGTTGAGCAGGCAAACAGTGCGTATGGTCATCAGTGGGTTGGAAATGATGAGCCTGCCAGGACTCATAATATACAGAAGTCGTGGAGTTTCTATAGAATTTTTCCTTTTTGATATATCCCTGTTCAAAATTGGGATGATTATTGTCAGGGGACCCCAAAAAAAAAGTGAAGACGTGTCCTACACCCCCCGGCATTGCGACTGACGACTGCGGTGACACATTTAATAAAGGAATGAGGGGGATTCGGCGACCGGCATTCTGTTGTGTTGCCGCTAGTTCCTCAGACTTAGAGATGATCGTCACGTCTTTCGTTCCTCGTTCCGTTGCCGCCACCGGCACGTCGGGATAGGTAAAACGGGGTTTGGGCGCGACCCTCACCTAAACTCTCGCTCAAGTTTTGCTGTTCTGTTGGGGACCCTGCCACGACGCTGGAAATACTCCTCGTCCTACAGTTGTAGCGGCGTTGGAGTGTGGAGTGTAAAAAAAAAACAGTCACGAGACAGGTATATCATTGGAGAAAATGGAGCGAGAAATTATCGAGGTGTTACCGAGCGCCGAAGTCCCGGAATTGCTTACTCGGGGATTGGTCAAATACGTAGACCGGAGTGGAACGAGCTTGGGAATATTGAAACGATGGGACGAACAGCGCAAGTGGGCTTTTTTGTATCGCCCAGGGATGGCCAGACTACGGGGCTAAAGCAAGAGCATCATGGAGAATGGAAGGTCACGGGGACGCAAAGGTTGAAAACGCCAATGTTATGGTCAGATGGTCAGGAAGCCGGGCAGCACGGGGTGGTCAGATGAAAGCCGCACATCCACTTTTGAAACCGTTTGGTCTTAACTGAACAGAGATGTTGGGGCCCCACTGCATTCCCATTACAGGCAGAGGACACATGCTCGACCGTGTGTGACGTCAAATCAACCTTCTATGTGATGCAGAGATGGGCAGTACTTTGCAACCTCGGCGAGCCAAACACTGCCAGGCACCGGTACGAGGACTACGAGGACAGAAGGATAGTATACAAGTGCACAGACACAATGTACGCTATGCTATCTTTACCGACTATCCCGACGCGAGATGTCAACAGAGACCATAGATGATTTAGGATGTTACCTACCTTGGCGTACAACGAGTCCACGACCTTGCTCACTTCTCCGAGTGTGTCGATCGCGGCACCGTACGTATCCTGTCAAGATGACATGAACACGTGAACGGAACAGGGCCAATCCGAAAACATACGTCAGTTTCAGCCTCATCAAATACTAGCAAGCATCCGCGTCCTTGGTCTAAGACCCCATGAAAGACCTTGTCTAAAATCATCTGAGAGAGTCTAGTGCGAGGTATCAAAAGTCGATTCATGCGAGAGAGCGCGAGAGGAAGAGGAATACTTTGCTTCGACATCTTGCCGTCCTTGTCTGACTTGCTGTGCGACGTATTCAATCTCCACGACCGAATACGGCTCAACGATGCGCAGAAGGTTCTGCTCGAGTAACGTGTCATATAGCGCAGCGAGGTGCGATCGGATGGTCGGGTCGGATGACAACTCCTCGCGGTAGTCGCGCAGCGTCTGCTCAAACGCAGCGAGGTCACGCGTTTGATGTGCACGGGCGACGGCACGCATGCTTTCGACATCACGGAGTTGCGCATATTTAAGAGCGAGTTGATTGACAAGAGGGAGTTGACGTCCTCCGGCTGCGCAGCGGAGGCAGTATCGTCAATATGGACAGCAAAAGGAGAAGACGGAGGGAAGTGCACCAGGTTAAGCATCACTTTGCAGAGGAGCATGTACTTGAGCGCCCCAAGCGCAGGGGATCATCTTGGGAACTCAGATTCTCGAACGTCTCGTAGAAGTAAGAGTATGCTGTCGTATAGTCCTTGTCCTCCGCGTGTAGAATCCCAGATTGTAGGTCCAGGGCTGCTTGGAGTTGAGGGGGCAGTAAATCGAGTTTGCAGCGGTGCGGGCGGAGGTTAATGAAGACTATTAGGTTCGACACTTAGTTTTGTGCGTCAAATGGTGTGAGAGACACTCACTTTGGCCTTGGCGAGGTTACCGATCCCGCGGTAGACGCGCGATTCCAGGAGATGGACTTCTGTGAGGATCATCTTGTCGTCCAATCTTCGCAACTCCGTCAACAAGGTCTCAATAAGCGCAAGCGCGGGCTTGTGTTGCTGAGTCTCCAATTGCCTTGGGGGAGCAATCATCACGCTAAGCGACCGGCCAAAAGCCACAAGTGCTACCCACACTCACAAGCCAATGAGTCGAGTTTCTAGACTTTGCTTCAAAAATATGCGCTTCTCGCGCTTTGCCCACTCAATGTTGTCGTTCAGGACAGCGATCTGAGTTTGCTGGCTATTGGGAATACCATTGAAGAGCGAAAGCAAATTGCGGACTAGATGGGAATATTAGCGTCTCAAAACTTATGAACTGGTGAAAGTGCAGTACTTAGTTTAGCGGTCTTAGCCTTGGCAGTAGACGATAAGAAGGAACGCGATAGCGTGACGACCTCTGCTAGCCCCTGAGCATTTCTGAATGAACAGAAAAATCAGTAAACAGATGGTCTGGCTAACGAGTACCGCGCCGCGCACTTTCTGGTCGCGATACAGCTCTCCCAGTTTGACCAGAGCAGTCTCCTGATCCCGAAGTTCGTCAGGATCTACAGTTGACTTTGAAGCCTCGAGAATCTGCTTGTAGATAGCCTCTCGTCTTTTCGGTTTCTCGACCCCGAGTGCTTGAGCCTCTGCAAGCAAGTCTGTTGTGGAAGACATTATCCGAAAGGTGAAGGGACGCGCGATCGCTGACGCGTTTGTTTCGGTTTCGTCGGGGGTTAGGGTTTGTGCATACGCGTCGACGACGCGCTCATCTCCGTCCGCCACCCAATACACAATCCACAATGGCAGAGGAGAACGTCCTCCCGATTCCTAACCTCGCACTACCTCAGGAATGCTTCGTACTTCAGCAGTCGTCTCTCTCACATCTGCATGATACTGCGCGCGTCGCATTGCTCCGGGGCATCAAGGCCGACCAGATGGCGCCCTATTATCGCCTCGTCGTCGCGGCAAACGTGCTCCCTCTGGACCAGGTTCTGCTTGACAAGCTAGAGAAGGAGAATGCGCGGAGCTGGAGAGACTGGATAAAGTGCTCAAGGAGGCGGAGGAGACCGAGGGCGAGAGCGACATCGCCGACGCGTTGCGGGCGAAGGCCAGCTACCTCACCAAAATCGGAGAGAAGGTGCGGCGGCCTGCGACTTCACTTCTCAGCCCTCTCGTCCACCGATCTTAATCTTTGCAACAGGAAAAGGCGATCGAAGCACAGCAGCTCGCCCTCGAAAAGACCGCCGGCCTCGGTTCGCGAATAGACCTCGTCCTCACGCTCGTCCGCATCGGCTTCTTCTTTGGCGACGACCAGCTCATCTCGGCCAACCTCACGAAAGCGGACGAGTTTGTCGAGAAGGGCGGCGACTGGGACCGTCGCAATCGCCTCAAGGTCTATCATGGCCTCCACCTTCTCTCCATTCGCCAGTTCAAACCTGCGAGTGCACTCCTCATCGATGCGCTCTCGACTTTTACCGCGACGGAGCTACTGTCTTATCATGACTTTGTGTCGCTCACCGTCATTGCCGGGACGCTCACACTAAACCGCGTCGATCTCAAGAAGAAGGTCATATTCACCTCCGATTCGAATTTGAGAGGAGATAAACTGATTTTTCTCGCCCTAGATCATCAGCGCACCAGAAGTCATCGGCGCTCTACCAGAGCTGCCGACGCTGGCAGACACTACCAAGACTCTTTATGACTGCCATTATGACAAGTTCTTCGTTGCTCTTGGTAAGGTCATTTTGTCGGTTCAATTCGTTTACAACCCTAAAAGCCTACGCGCATTTTAGCGACGCTTGAACAGACCCACCTATTACCCTCACGCCTCCTTGCGCCGCATGCCCGCTTCTATATCCGCGAGATGCGCATTCTCGCATACGCACAATTACTGCAGTCCTATTCCTCCCTCACGCTCGACTCGCTCGCACATGCCTTTGGTGTCACAGTTGACTTTGTTGACAAGTACGTCCTCTTCTACCAAGCTCTGCTTTCTTCGTTCCGTTAGCTGATGGGTCGTTATTGCAGCGAACTATCGCGATTTATTGCTTCTGGCGGCTACACGCTACCATCGATAGAGTTCATGGCATCGTAGAGACAAACCGGCCCGCGCTCAAGAATGCACAGACAGAGACGGTGATCCGCAAGGGTGACATATTGCTCAATAGCATCCAGCGGCTGAGTAAAGTACTATACTAGACGTGCTCATCGTAACGTAACGAGGTGTATCATATCTACACTACACGTGTTTTTTTCTCTCTCCGGGGTTGGGCGTAGCGGGCCCAGGAGACGGTGCGAGCTGAGAATATAGGGGTATAGATTCAAGGTGCTGTCACCAGAGATAATGGAAGAACACCACAGGAATCCAGCAGGAGGCATCATGTCGTTACGTCTCCTATTCTTGGCCTGTTAAGGACACCTCGACCGAACGCCGCCGCGACAGCGCGGAACCCGTTCTCTTTACATCGCTCAAGAAAAGGTCGTGCTGGTCGGCAAGCCGTTCGTTGTTGCGGCGAATTTCCTGAATGACGCCGTGAGCGCGCACACAAAGCGGGCACTCGGTATCGTGGTCGCCCAAACATCTATACAGCCATGAAAAACGAAAACGGTAAGCCAAGACAAAAAGAGGGGGAGACGGGGGCGTAAACTAGGGCGAACCGCTGGTGGAAGCTGTGATTGCACATGAAATGAACGCTGGGGAGGTCTAGGTGCCCGCCGCACTGCGAGCACTGTGTGGCGTGGAACAGCCGCGGGTGGTCTGGATCGGAGAGTTCCTCGACTTGTTTAAGTTTTGTGGCGGTCTCGAGCCGATACGACGCAGTCAGCTGCTCATCCTGCACCCGAAAAAAAAAAAAAGAAAAGGAATATCAGGAACAACCAAAAAAAAAAAAAAAGAAAAAGCCTCCGAGCGCCAGGGGAAAAAAAAAGGAAACGCACCGTGTGCACTTCCTCACGCGCCGTCCGTATGCGCGCGAGCAGCCAGTCCTTCACAAGCCCGACGCTCGCCACCTCGTTCCGGCTGAGCACCTGCACGACGACGAGCGGGGGCACGATCGCGCGCTCCTCGATCACGCGCAGCACCTCCGCGAGGTCGCGCGAATGCCGCGCGACGAGCTCCGGCGCGGACGTGAAGAAGCGCAACGCGAGCGCGTACAGCTCCGGCGCGGCGGCGCCGTACCGCCCGAGGCAGCGCATAACCTCCGCGCCGGCGCCCGGCTCGCCGCGGCGGTCCTGCTCCATCCAGAAGCGCAGCACGTCCTCGTGCATGCCGAGGCGCTCCCAGAGGAGCACGAGGCCGGGCGTGAAGGAGCGCGTGGCGCAGAGGATGAGCGCGTGCGTCGGGTCGTACGGGATGCGCTCCGACGCGCGCAGGAGCTGCAGCGCCTTGTCGCGGAGCGCGTCGCCGCGCGCACCGTCGCCGGCGGCGGAGGCGAGCGTGAGGTACAGCTCGAGCACCGTGTTCCATACCGCCTGCTGGTCTGCCTCCTCGGCGCTGCTGTCCTCGGCGCTTGCGTCGCGCTGGCCGACAGCGCCGTCCTTCGGCCCGTCGACACTCTGGCCCCAGCGCCGCAACGCGACGGCCTCGAGGAATACGACGAGGTGCTCTCGGTGCCCGACAAAGTTTGCAAAGTACAGCCGCGGGGACGGGCGCTTGACAGGCGGTGGCGGCGCGGCGAGTAGAGTGGAAGGAGGTGAGGGCGCCCGGGAACCCCGTTTGTCGCTTCACGCCGTGGGCCGCGTTCATTCGGGCGAGCCGTCCGGGATGAGGCACCAGAAGACACAGGTGGGTCGGTGGCGGAGACGGGCGACGCGGGTGCTGGTGCGGCGGCGGGACCGCGGAGGGCCAAGTAAGAGAGGTAAGACCCACCACCGGCAGGCTTGGATGATGTTGGGAGTGCATCAGGTTCGGAGACAAGTGGGTCTGTGCCAGTGCAAATCTCGATGAGCAGCTGAGTGGTCTCATCAGGCAGGGCCGCCACCATAGCGCGACCGTAACGCGCAAGATTATTTTCCGTCTGGAAAATGATGTTCGGTAGCCGCTCTCGGAGTCAGTATTCAACTTACCGCTTCTGGCCCTAGGTGCCGCAAATACGCCAACGCGTCATTGAAGTTGCCCGTGTCCTCGATCTGGATGCGCAGGTAGTCCTCGTGCCGTGACCACCTTTTTGCAAGGTAGGCTGCATGTTCGAAATACCCAGCTTGACGGCACACACGAATCGCTGTATCAAGATCGAACGGCAGCTCGTCGGTACCGTTCTCAGTGGTGGTGCCATTGCTGCCACGTTTTGATTCGGTTTTGATAAAACTGTCGAGCCGCGCAGCATCCTTAAGTTTCGTGTAGGTGTTGAGCAGGAGCGTCGTATGATCCGAGTTGGCTACTCCGAGCGAGTGTAACTCTTGCAGATACGTGACAAGGTTGTGGATACGTTGCGCATCTAAAAACTAGGCTGCGGTCAGTGCCCCGTCGTGAAGGGGATACGATTACAGAGCAATACCTTGCGAATGACGTAGCTCGGTTGTACATAGCCGATCGTTTGAAGATACTGCTGCATGGCGACGTCGTAATCGGGTTTCGCATACAAGTAATCGCCATATTGTCGATGGATGTCGGCCATACTTCCTTTGCTCATCTGCTGCGTCCTCGCAATATCCAATGCCAAAACATAGTATCCCCTGCCGTAAAGCATGTCTAGTTTCGTGGCGGTCGGTTTCTCTTGGAAACATGAGAGCTTCCCATCGTTGGACAGCACGTATATGTTGCCCCACTGTGAGAAGACTTCCCTTATCCCTTCTGTGAATGCTTCGCTATGCGCCACGAACTTGTTCTCGAGGTCAAAGACTGTGACCTTGGTGACCTCGGTGTTGCTCGCACCCACGTTCCGGGCAGCAAAGTTCCTGATCGTCGCGGATGCAGATGTCGCATTGGCAGTGAGGGGCGGAGAAACTATGACGAGGTAGTTCAAGTGGGTGTGCACGGAGGTCTTAGGGCCTGAAAGTACGTTGTTGGTATACCAGTGGGATAACGACAGTCGATGCGCACCTTCGTAAGCATACGACGACCCTCGGTTCTCCGCGCCACAGATGTAGATTGCCTCATCGCGTGCGACAACCATATCTCGGGCCTTCCAATCCATGACGGCGCATCCCAGCGCCGCACCGGCTTCATGCACCTCGCTCGCCGCGCCTCCGCTGCCACGCCCAGACGCCTGGTACACCAACACGCGATTGGTGGTCGCGATGAAGAGATACATGGCCGGGGTCTCGTCCGTAGGCTCGCGGAAGCCGAGGGCTGTGACGGGCTCCGTGGGGGACTCATGCACGGTGCGGGGCTTGGGGATGGCGGTGAGGGACGCGGAGCCTGAGAGAACGGACTGGTCGAGGTGCCGATAAAGGATAACCGTGCCGTCACCGAGCCCGATGGCGAGGAACGCCAGGCCGGCAGAGAGGGCAATAGAAGTGACCTTTCGGGAAGAATCAGATTTAGCACATTCGTAGAGAAAAAGAGGGCGCTCGGAAGGGCGCACCGGATGCGGCCGATTGCTCGTCTGCACTTTGGTCGAGCGTAATAACGTCGGCGCGCCGTTTTTGTCTGCCTTCTCTAAATGCCAAATTTTGAGGAGAGGATTCCGGACGCCGTCTTCTTCCTGCGGGTTCAACGTCAATATTATCCAATGAATACGAGCGAAGGAACAGAAACACGGACGCCGAGAGTCACAAGATAGCCGCGTTGCTCGACCATGTGAGTTACACGTCCACCAACGTGCGCAACCCAACTCGAGACGGGCTCGAATTCCTTGTCGATCACATGGACGCTCCCGTGCATATCTGCAACAACCACGCCATACGCCGAGGACGTGACGGCTGAAATTGAGGTCGCGACGCGCAGGATATTCGGACTCTCCGCGAGATCATGCGCATCTCTAACCGGGACGACATCGAAGAACGGGAATTGTCTCCACTACAAGCCCTATGAGATATGAATCAGGAGATAATGCGCAACACGTACTCCTGGCGCGAACGCGACCGACGACGCCGCTGTTGTTTTGGACGCTGTCGAGGGTGAGAGCATCGCAGTACGGCATACAGCGGGCCGGGAATGCCGTCTCGGCTTTTGGCACCTGAGATTCCCACACCCCGAGGCAAACCCAAACCAACGACGACCGACGCACATCGCACCAGCCACACATCATCGCATCATCCATGGCATTCTTCGGTCTCCGCAAGTGGCCCACACCCGTAAGTCCAAATCTTTGCATCGTGGGGGATGTTGATTGCACTTTTGGTCGTCTGCTCCATTCGGTGCTGTGATACTCAACGGTGGTTCGTGCCAGGTTTTCCGGCCGTTGTGGCCCTTCTTTGCTGCCAGCGGCATCACTTACTACCTTGTATCCAAGGCGCAAGACATGGCAGTTCGCTGTGCGTCATTTCATGCATCCGAAATCTCAGCAGGCTCATGTTCATATTCTTTCCCCCCTTCTTTTCCACTTTTTACCCATCAGCCGAAGCTTTCCGCAATGACGCGCGCAATCCGTACGCGGCCCAAATTGCAAAGGAGGCGCACCATTAGAGTCTTGTAATCTCGTGCGGCGCATGCGCATTCCACATTAGAAAGACTTTTTTTGTTCGATTCGACTCGTTCCTTCCACTTCCTTTCTGTGTGAATTGAAGAACGCCTGATGCACTCCGATACTCCGCTTCACTGTCAGCATCATGTTTGGCGCGCGTCGCGCGTCAGTGACGTGTTGGGCCTCGTGTTTCTAACAACCCAACTGATACGGAGAACGTCGCAACAGTTTAAGTGGGGACACTACAATGTCGACAGCCAGTCTATCTGGACGCCATCCGAGGTCGAGATCCCAAGGACAGATGTAACGGGGAGAGGCGGGAGACCTGAAACACGTGAATCAATTACCTTGACGCTGGTCGGAGCGCTCCGCTCGCTCTCTGACTGTATTACACCCACATCGACTTCCACCGTACCGAAAGCTGATGTGGTATCAGGGTTGCCCTACAAGAATTCCTCGAAGTTGGTCGAGCATCATCATGAACAACTGCGTCATGATTCCCCATTTACAGGCAGATAATCACCACCTGTGTCATGCTGCCGTGATGAGGGAGCAGCTGTTTCCACCCGTGCCTTGACGGGAGGGGCGCGTGATGCACCCCAGTGGCACATGTGTACGATCGGGCAGGATTCGCAAACCGTCGGAAAGCCTTACCCCGGATGAGCGTTTCGCTTACGTATCGCCACGTTGGACGCTCCTCTCAGGGCCTCCTTCGTTTCTGTACGGATTTCTACAACGTCAATCATATCCTTGCCCGAGTCCCGACAGAGATTCTTGCTCTGCATAGGCGTATTCACATCGTGGGAACGTTCCTGGTATCTACGCGGCGCTTCTTGGAACGGCGAGTGTGCGGTGTGGCGTATACCCTTGCCAAGGAAAGATATGTGAATGGACTTGGGCGCACATACAACATTGGCAATTGATAGTACCCGATAGCCGGCACATTTCACCCAGGAATATGGTGGTCCCGCAAGATACGGCCATGAGCAGGAGTGACCGCGGTGACGGGGGGTGTTCGAAGTCCTCTTCGGACACTGACGGACGACGACGACGCCTGCGAAGCTGCCCTGTTCTCAAGGGTACGGATAGGGGATGATAGTGGGAGGTTCTAGGCCCTTGCCAGCGCTCAACGAAGTATCACAGATAGCAATTCATCCGCACACATGGGATAAGAACGACACATTTGGCTGAGTGGGGAAACCATATCAGGGACGCATCAAGACAACGTGGATATGGGGTGATAACTGACGAGGTTGAACCTCTGTCGCAGATGTCATGTGCCATATCATGATTCAAATATGGTTATGGTTATTCGCTTCTGAGCTGCGTCACCGCCGCCGCATTGCAAAGGGATCTGATGACGGAAGGCTCAAGTGACGCAGTATCTTACGCCCGTGCTTCAGGTCGTACCGACGTCCGGGTCAATTCAGACATACATAAGGGTTTATTGTGATGCAAAATCAACAATCCGAGCACAGCGGCGAAGAAAATTGAACGGTAGGCTCGACCCGTCCAGGCTTAACCCAGGGCTGATGGTGGTACGATATGTGGCATTTTTTGAGAAGAGGGAATTTGTAGTAGAGAGTGGATCTTACGCGGCGACGAAGGGGATGACCCGTTCTGGAGCCTACAGCAATGGGTCTAGACCACGGGGAAATCGTAGGCGTTGCGGAAACAATGGCATTGCCCTATTCGGGACCCCCGTCACCGTCACTGGCGCTCGAAAGTGTATATTCCCCAGCCCGCTATTTTAATGGGGCAGGCACGAGGGGCACTAACCCAGGATAGGGATGGAGAGGTGGAGATATGAGCGTGGGAGCGTTACATAAGCGCCTCGAGGGCGAGCCGTGGGCAAAGCGAGCGAGCGAGCGAAAGCGGGGGCGGCAAGCGTGAGCTGAGCTGCGACTCTGATTCCGCACCCGTCATCTGTTCTGCCTCTGCCTTTTAAATCAGGCATGGACCAGTCAAGCCAATACTCTGGACTCCCGCCGCAGACACATCACTCCTCCCGTCCAATGTTTCAGTCGGCACAACTCCCTCCTCCTCCCAACTACACCAACTCGCACCGTCCCCCTACTCAAGATCGAACACCTTACCACCCATCCCGGCACTTGCCCCCAGCCTCTCAGCAAGGTACCCTCCCGCCTCTATCATCCATCTCTTGCATCGGCCTCCCCAACCTTCCCCCGCTCCCCCCAAACCCCTCACAACCCTCATGGTCGACCAGCGCACATCGTCCTCTCGCGAGGAACGTTACCCCCCACGTCCACAGGAAACCAAAGTAAAACCGTTGATTCATGATCCGATACCTCCACCCCCGCCATCACAACCGGAGCCTCAGAAAGAATCGGAGGACAACATGCCACCAACGTCGGACTTTGTCAAGAAGCTCTACAAGTAAGTCCCCATCGTGCGTTTGTTTCTCCTGTTGTTTAATTTGTCCCAGGATGTTGGAGGATCCCTCGTTCCAAAGAGTAGTCTCATGGGGCCCTAACGGCGACTGTTTTGTGGTCAAGGTACGCACATCGGCGCGCTGACATGGGATGAGAACCCTGATTTCCCGCGATTAGGATATGAACGAGTTCACAAAGTCCATATTGCCTCGGATGTTCAAACACTCAAACTTTGCGTCCTTTGTTCGCCAGCTCAACAAGTACGACTTCCACAAGGTCTGTCCCTTTGCCTTTCTCCCGGCAAGCGCCGCTGATCGGACCGGATTTCCGCAGGTCAAGAACACCGACGACAGCCAGTTTGGGGAACATGTGAGCATTGCGCCCCACCCGTGATCCCGCCATATCTCATTCTCTTCACAAAGAGCTGGACTTTCCGCCACCCAGATTTCCACGCCGACCGTCGCGATGCACTCGAGAACATCAAGCGTAAGGTCCCCGCTGCACGAAAGTCACTCCCCACCCGCGGCCCCCACGGCGAGTCGCCCTCGCCCTCGTCAGTGACCATCGAAGCCTTGCAAGCGCAGGTTGAACGTCTCGTCCAGACACAGGACGACATGTCTGCCCACGTCCGCCACTTGGAAAGCAATTACCAGAACGTGCTGACCGAGATGGTGAACTTCCAACGGAATATGGCGCAGCAGGATGGCCTCATGCAGAACCTCATAAGTTACTTTTTGCAGATGGAGAATGGTCAGTTTTAAATTTTGAATGACGGACTTCGCATCTCCGCTCTTATTAATGATGGAAATGGGCTGGTTTGGGTCGGTTCTTTGGGCGTTGTATGTTTGTAACAAAATGATCTTCTAATCCTGTTTCAATTCGTATTCTCATACCTTTGCTCTTAAAAAGCGCAAACGCTGACGTTATCCCGACTATCAGGGAAAACGAAAACCGAAGACGCCCTTTCCAGCTTTACCTCCGATGCCAATCCATTTCTTCCGACACAGGAAGCACAACGAATGATGGGCTCATATCCCGAAACCGACGTTGCCCGAGCCTCCCTCTTTCAGATGAACGAAATTTCCCGGAGGGCCGAGGTCGCTGGCATGTCATTCACCACCAACGTCTCTGGAGCGGCCTCGGCCTCTGGCCCAGTGCAGCCACCAGGTACGAACGGAGCGCCGGGAGCTTCGACGAGTACATCTACAGCAAACGCTAGTAATCCACCTAGGCCTCGAAGTGCGCAGCAAATTTTCGCTGCCGCCGCAGGATTACTTGTTCCTCAACTAAACCTTCCTGATGGGGATCCTCCACTAAGCCGTCAGGATACGCTGGCCCGTATCGAGGAATTGCAACGTAACCGGCCACCGAGTGCCCAGGGCGTCGTCTCCATGCCCATCAATGCCGACGGGCCCAGCATGCCTTCCGGATCTGACCCATTCGTCATGCCGGCTGACGTGGCCGCAGATGGCACGATAACCCAGTACCCCTCACAGAGCATTTCACACGAGGGCTTGCAAGTGTTCACACTGGGCCATCTACTCCCACGCTCGGGCGAGGATGACGCGAATGGGAACTGGACCTTCGATGCAAACTCCCTCAGTGGCCTACTGCCGCTCCCACTGGGTACGGAGGAAGGCGATGGCGTCAATCAATCGCCAACAACAGCGAATTCGCATACCGCCTCATTTGCGCCGCGACCGCCCTCCGCCCAGACCCTGCGCGTGCGGAGGTCCGCCTATGTGCCCGGATGGGCAGTACCGCCACGGGTTTTGTTGGTCGAAGACGACGCGGTCAGTAGGAAGCTGTCGAGCAAGTTTTTGCAAGTCTTTGGGTGTACGATTGACGTCGCTGTGGATGGCGTCGGTGCTGTCAATAAGATGAACCTTGAAAAGTATGATCTGGTATTAATGGTACTTTTTTTTTTCTCTTTGCCTCGTCATGGTGGCACTTATAGCATCCCTTTTACTCCTTTTCTGCAGGACATTGTGATGCCTAAATTAGACGGCGTGTCTGCGACGAACCTTATCCGACAGTTCGACCATATGACACCCATTATTTCCATGACGAGCAACTCCAAACCAAATGAGATAATGACGTACTACCACTCCGGAATGAATGATATCTTGCCTAAGCCGTTCACGAAAGAAGGTCTTCTGGTAATGCTAGAAGTATGCGCTCATTTTTCCACCTCTTCGTTTCCTTTGATGCTGACAACGAGGATGCACGTGCTTTAGAAACATTTGATACACCTCAAGGCGATCCAACAGATGGGGAAATTCCCTCGTGTAATGGGTGCAGCGGACACGGGGATCGAAGAAGATCCAGAAACGTCACTGGCGGTGCAACCGTCCATGAATCCCCTCGTCGAAGATAGCGGACGGATCGACCCGCTCACCGGGATGGGCCTCACTCAACAACAATATCAGTTGATTTTGCAGGGGCTCGTCCATGGCGATAGCTCGCTGGGCGGGGCAGTAACCAGCGCTGTACCTGGCACAAACATCGGCGTCGGAAACGAGAAACGATCGTTGGATGATGCCGAGGACGAGCGGGACGGCAAACGGGGCCGCTTTGAAGTGCTAGAATGATGGATTCTAGGTCGCCCGGCATGTTCAATGCTCCCCTTTCCCGTGCCTTCCTCCTCCCCTTTATTCTCACGTCTCGCAATTTATAAATACCATCGCATCTTGACTCGTCTCTCCAACACCCCCCTCCCCTCCATCTCCATCCTCCCCTACTCCATTACTATCTCACTCTTACTAGCCGGAGATCTTTCTGACATCTAACCACTTATATGCCCGGGTGTTGTCTTCTTTTTACCCCCAAGGCCTGTCTCACTGTCTATGCGGCCAATTCATCCACTCATCCACTGCTCTGTGCAATACTGTGCTATAGCTAGCGAAGTTGTGCTCCTTGTACGATCGCCTTTCTCTCTCGCTCCCCCAACGTTCAGCTTTTTTTTTTCTTTGTTCACGTTACTGCTCTGATCTTCGTTCGTCTCTTTTTGTCAGCTATCTTATCCTCTTGGCGGCGTTTTCGCTGCTCCCTCATTCCTTTTTTTTTTCTTTTTTTCCTTTTCTTTTATTTTTGCTTTTCGCTTTGACGATAGCGCGTTGTCTGTGTGCAGTTGCAGTGCAGGGGGGGAAATCCCACAGGGGAGGGAATCACGAACGAAAAGCCTTAATGAAATGGTCCTTTGTATCCCTAGACCGTGTATTCGACTTGCTTATTATAGCATTTCGTTGTGTTGTATTTGGCCCAGCAGCGAAAAGGTAAAATCTTGCTTTTTTCCTGTTCCTCACTGGCCGAACACAAGGTGTCTAAGCTGTGATTCGGCTGTACACAGTCGTATACATGCCATTATGCTCTCTTGCCTAGGCTCAAGTTTGGTTTGGGTGAGATTATGCTAATGGATCTTGAACCGTTGCCATGGCACTGAAAGTACGCCACAGACATGAAGAAGGTTTACCTATATGCCAGTGATAACTTGAGGTCGGACCCAGAGTTCTCATCTTGGGTTGAATGGCTCATGCGAGAGCGTGAATCGGAGCGGTGGGGCATGCGAAGTCCGGACGAAAGGCCATAAGGAGTTTTCACCGTCGTTCGAGCGCTCCCCAACTGAATGTGTTGCAGTTCCGCCCGACATCAGGAGATACTGTACTGGGTTTGTCTTACACTGTCATGTACCTGGCGTCAATCAAGGCGATGGAGCTTGGGGATGATATCTGTGATTCTGGATTCGTTTGGGGAATCAGAGAAGGGAGCACCGCCCTCGTTCGCAATGTCCTCCCCCAAGGCTCAAAACTCCGAGTTGATTGATGCTTTCTCTTGCCCACCGCATTTACTGCTGCAATTATGCGTCGTGGCTTTCTTGTTGGCTTGAATGCTACCACTCCACACCCGAGGGTGTCTCCGGCCTGCTTGAAGGCGCCGCAGCATTCGAGTAGGACGCCGCTCACTTCTATCCAACCACCGGCCCCTGCGAAGGAGGTACCAACCACAACCCTCGTTCCTATACCAGACGGACATGTCGGGTGCTGTGAGCGTGTAGGGCTCTCAGAGCTCCTCAAGATTCTCCAGAACACAGGCGAAAATGCGCCACCTCCGCAGCCCGTCATATTCCAGATCCCTTCAGACGGCACACAGCCAAACGAGACCACGACCACCTGCATCACCATACCAGAGGCGCGGGACAAGTTGCTTTCCAGAGGCCCATACCCGGCGATCGACTCTTCGGAAGGGTGCCGCGTCCGCGTAGTCGACGTGCCCGGGAAGGGCAAAGGTTGCATCGCGACGAGCGCCATTCCGCGCGGCGCGCTAATCATCCGCGAGCGGCCGTTGGTCGTCGCCCCAACCGTGATGGCATTCCCTAGAAACTTCTCCCGTGCGATGCCGCCGAACGAGCGCGCCGCGCTCCTCTCGCTCAACAACTGCTACGACGACGAGATCATCGGGGTCCTGCAAACGAACAACTGGGACATCGGCGCGCTTCCGGGGCACGACGCGCCCTATGGCGGGACGGGCGCGATCATCTCGCGCATCAACCACAGGTAACGTCCCGTTCCCCATCCCACAGACCGACCAAACCGACGAACACACAAAAAAAAACCCCCCCAGCTGCGCGCCAAACGCGCTCTTCCGGTGGGACGAGGCGCTATTCGCGGCGGAGGTCCGCGCGCTGCGGCCCATCGCGCGCGGCGAAGAAGTGTCGATGTGCTACGTCCCCGAGCTCGATGCCCACGCCGCGCGGCAGGCGCGTCTGCGCGACGTGTACGGCTTCGCGTGCGCGTGCGAGCTCTGTGCGCGGCCGCCGTCCGCGCGGGCGCAGAGCGACGGCCGCCGCGCGCGGCTCGAGAGCGTGACGACGCACGGCAAGGAGCTCCCCGATGCGCGCGTGTGGGCGTGGGCGCGCGACGCGTGCGCGGGGGACGACGCCCTGCTCGGCGCGCTTGAGCAGCGCGCGGCGACGATGGAGCAGGAGAGGTACGTCCGTCCCGAGGGCTGGCTTGCGGTCGCGCGGCCCTTGGTCAAGATCTACTGCGCGCTCGGCAATGCCGTGGCTGCGCGTCGATGGGCCGTGTGCGCCGCGTCGTATGCGCGTGCGGCGACGGGCACGGACGGCGGTTGGGAGGCGGTGGCGAGAACGCCGGAACGGACCCTGTGGTGGGGCGTTAGAGTCGCCAAGCGTGGGCGGTGAGGACGGTAAGAGTGTGGTCGTTTCTTCGAACACCGCCGGTTTGTTAACACTGTACTTTTCGCGCAGAGCTCGAGATGTAAACAGCGCGAGATGGTCACACTAGACGTAGTCTCTCCCCCGATCCAATCCAAACCCCAGTGGAATTATTTCCGCGTTACAGTTTAGAACGTATCTATTTGTCTCTTCTACAGTACATCGGTCCGAACTATGATGTGGCCCTGCCCCCTGAAGCATACGCCGAGATACGGGACTCCCGAAAGGGGCAAAGAACACACTTTCAGTCGGTTCCTTGATGCCACTCCACCTGGAGATAAGACGAACCAAAGATAATGTAGTCCCGAGTACCTGAAAACGACGATTGAAAGGCCCAGGCGCACCCCTTCCATTCACTTCTCCGCTGTAGAGGCGCCTAGATTTTATTTATCGGAGCATTTCTGTCCACGCAGGGGTTCCCGACGCCGGCCGACGGATTCACCGTGACCTGCACTTCCAAGTTTAATATTTGATCTCATAAATGTCCCCTAATACCGAGCGGCCTCGGATGCGAGACAAGGAAGGATGCTGCTCGAGTGGAGTAAATAGAGAACCGCTCAGGCCTCAGGAATCGTGTCCCTCTACCACAGACCTAAGAGCCGTTGATTTGTGATATGATGCCGCGTAGTCCGTGAACTGTACCGAACTCGAGCACGAGCACAGAGCTTTAAGCCACAGCCACCTGACTTGTGTAGTGCCAGTACTTCGCTGGCATGGCGAAAGGTGCTAGAGAGATGGCCGACGTAATGTACTGTACATAACAGCAAACTGCATTTGTGGTATTTGCCACTGCCACATCTGTTACGGCAGCGGCCGCGTTGCGAAACCCTGATCTACCACAACGCCAAGTCGAAGCAAACGTGTTTAAAAAACAATGACGATTTTCACCAGGCCACACATCGACAGTATTTAGAGCTGCGCGATATTGTGGCTGCGCATCCGTCGTCTCGCTCCCCTACGCGCCGCGGGTCCAACCCACCCCTCATCAATCATCATACCCAGCCCAGCCATGGCCTCGGCAAACCCCAAGCAACAGCAACAGCACCAGCAGAGTCGCCTGAACCCCTCTCTCACCAGAAACTCCGCGCGTTTGGGCAGCCGAGGTTTTCCGTCTTCGAACAATGGCGGCTCGCTGGCGTGCCGCCGCCCGAAACCGAGTCGCTTTCTTCTTCTAAAAAAGACGATGCCCTGGAGGTCCCCGAAACTATCCAAGACGTCACCTCCATCAAGCTATATCCGGAAACCGTGGCCGCAAAGTGGTTAACGACGCAAGTGCAAAGGACGGAGGATATCACCTTGTCGCGAATTCCCTCGTGGGCCGTGGAGGGCGTCACCACTTGTATCTTCCCCAACGTAGTCGTGCTCCGCTGGCCGCCAATCTTGTACGGCCCCGTCAGCAAGGCCGAGACCAGTTGCCTTCGCGTCGTGGACATCCGAGGAAAAGGCAAGGGTTGCGTGGCAGCGCGCACGGTGCCCCGTGGCGAGTCTGTGGCACGAGAGCGAGCGCTGCTCGTGATGCCGCGTACTTGCGTATCCCCACGACAGTTCGTAAGGGACGCAACGAACTTGATGACGCCGAGTCAACGCGCTGCATTCTTTGCGCTGCAAGACTGCAAGTCGGCGGAACTCCGGGACCTGATGGGCATCATTTCGACCAATTCGTTCCTGATTCCTGGAGTGCCAAATCATAGCGTTCTTTACTCGGGCGTTTTCGAAATCTTCTCTCGTATTAATCACAGGTGTGGAACTCCCCCTCGTTCCGCAGTGCGTAGGTGGATAACAAATGTGGCCTCACTAGCTGTTGTCCGAATGCGATGTTCAGATGGGACCATGCGACATTTTCTGGAGAAATCCGAGCGTTGCGACCCATCTCTGAAGGCGAAGAGGTCACCATCTCCTACTTCCAAGACATCATCGGGCCCACCGCGGCCACGCATGAACGTCAGAAGTTCCTCCTCCAGTGCTACAACTTCAAATGCGCATGTCTGATTTGCGGGCGGCCCTCGGCGGCTCGTAGTCGCAGCGAAGAAGATAGACCCATCATATCTGTGACCATGACCAATATTGGCAAATACTATCGGGAAATGGTGCAGGATTGGATAACAAACGGGGGGAACGACCATGCACGTCTGCTAGTTTTTCTCCACGTTATTGAAGGGGCTCTTGACAGGGAGATGATTTTTCATCCCAAATATTGGATATATCTTGCACGAGTCATCGTGATGGTTCGCTGTGCGTTACGCGAAGCGAAAGCTGCACGCAGATGGGCTCAACGAGCTGCTCAGCACACGCGCGCCGCAACGGGCTCGGACGGTGGATGGGACGCGATTGCCAAGGAACCGGAGAAGTGTGGATGGTGGGGACTTTGGGATAAGCCTAGACTCAGGGGTATTTGGGTGTGAGCTTGAGTTTGCTCGGGGCACGTTCGTCGTACAAAACCAACGTCGCACTTTTCCGAACTCTACAAAAGGTTATTGTTAATCAGATTTCACTGAAGACTGATGGGCGACGCGTACCTGTTACTCGGACAGGATATTGAGGAAGGTGAAAAAGACTCGCTCTCAACATCTAAGCCGTATCCAGCCCTACGACCATGCCACGGCGGGGCCCAGACGTCCGTCCACTCCACCTTGATGGCCCTCTAGAGGGGTGTCGGCGCTCGGTCGTTCGGAGAAGGCAGGCAGGATCAGCATCACCAACTGCATCAATAGAAGGCGTAGAGGGGGGTTTAAGCGAGAATTTCGTCAATAGGGATTTTGGCATCGTCGTCGACAAGGTTGTTCCGCGGCTCTCCGCGTCCCTACATAAAGGATGCCGCGGCGGATGAGGGAGTGGTAGAATGGCTTGGAAGCCGACCGGTAGCTTCGTTCGTCAGGAATTCACCGGGGTGGATTCGACATGTTTCCATCTGCGGGAGGGGGACGGTGAACAACCACCAGGATGGCCACGTTAGGAATACATGCGGCTGGGAATGTCGGCCAACGTGCGAGGAACTCTGGTTTCAATGCGGGTGTGGGCGATAGGCAAAGATTGCGGTGACAGGAAAGAAAGTGACCCGACGAAAATTTTTGTCAATTGCCGGTATGGGACGCTGTGCACTGTCACCGGTCAATTGCTTCTTAAGTCTTGCATGAGTATTTAGGGGTCGGGAAAAACACAGAGAGGATGTGCAGAGAAGAGAGGACAGGAGGGGCTGGGGCTGGGAAGGCGGGCATTGAAATGACGGTGAACACGGCCAGGCGATGGTTGCCTCTTCTCTCTTCTGTCAGCCCGAGCCACGACCTGCCACGACTCGCAACGAGATCGTGTCCATAGCCCTTTGGATCTTTTTCGTTTCTTCCCACCACCCGTCTTCCGGGACCTTCCCCGAGAACCGCCTGCCCTGTGGATTTTCAACCTAGTGGCTCCGCGTATTCGTCTTGTTCTTGTTCACGGGCACTCTCGCAACTCACAAACAAATTTTAGCCGTTCCGACTTGTGTCAGAATTTTTGGGCAAGCGTTGGCGAATTGTCGACCGAGCCATGGACGTCTCGTAAAAATAACTTTTCGCTCCCATCTCTGGGTGGTGTCCACACCTTTTTCCACATCAAATGGATGGGGCTTGCCTGAGCGTTGGCTTGGTTCTTTTCCAGCCCAGTACCAGCTCAGTGGACACTGGTCAGCCCTTCCGATAAGACAAAGCTTGCCAAGTGGCCAGTCATCAGATCAAGGTGTCGATGAGGTATCTTTGCTCTTGCTGATGTCCAAGTATTGTTTGATACCGCACTCTCGCTCGCTTGTTAGCATCTGGCTGTTTATTCTCCTGCGTTGTGAACTCATCCACTCTTGTCTGTGGATCCTGGTTGACCTTGAAGTACAGCTGTATGCGCATTTATTGATGCAGTCATTTGGAGGTTGCTTCAGACTTGGGTCACACTAGACAGAGTATTGGGACATTCAGAAACTGATCTGGTCAATGGCTCGAGACCGCGGAGACCGTGATGATGACTCGCCTAGCAGCGACCCCGTTATGGCCATGTCACAGTCACATCGCGTGACAGCCTCATGCCAGTTTTGGAAGCATCTGACCGGCTGCCCCACGATGAGCAGCATCCTTGGTTGCTAGCCTCCGTAATCACAAGAATCGTCGAAAGCCCCTGTGGAGTGGCCTCATGGATGTTTGCAGTTGCATTTGTAAAAAAAACAGCAGACGGAGTGGCGGTGCATGTGAAGAATTACTGGACGCATGCGCCATTTTATGTCATTATTCAGCTCGTCTTTCGTGCGATATATCTATAGCCCTGCGGAAAAGGAGGGTCAATTATGGCTGATGGTGATGCCGGGCGGATTTCGCTGAATATGTGCCACTTACAAACGCACGACGATGGATCTCGCCCCGGAAGCAGATCTTCCTCAATCAGAGCGTCGGTTCCTCTTCTCCCTTCTTCCCTACAGTCGTACTCATCGTGGCACCGGTATATCAAGATTCTCGCTATCGAAGAACGCAAGAAATCGTTAACCACCCGAATGGGTGATGTGCACCTTGGGGACAATTCACAGGTTAAGCGTCCTGAGACGATACCAAGTGGCCCATTCTTATCGTTTCCCTTGAAAAAAAATGTCGTCATTAGTCTATGAGTTGTCCAGGGCTCACTGTCACCACTAATGGCACCAGAAATACGCACCAAGGGCCCAAGTTACGACGTACCTGCAGCGGTGATCCCGGTGAAAAGTAGTCAACGAGGCTTTCCCGAATGGGAATACGCGGCCGCGGGAGGCTGGTATGTGTGCAGGCTGGTCTAGAGCTTTTTAGGGCAGCCACTAAGACGGGTGCAGGGTCTGTCTGGTATGTCCTATTGTAAAACACGGCGACCTTTTGACAATCGCGTTGGTTTTCGCACGAAGCAATCAGCACGCCACCTCTCGAATGCCCATTTAACACCCAACCTTCCTTCTTTCATTTTTTTTTCATCCCTCTTCCCTTGTCACCCCCATTCTTTTCCCTTCCTTTGCACACCACGTCCAGCGCCCTTCACACATGCACAAAAAACACCAGCAGACGCCCGTCCACGTCCATCCGCCCTTCCCGTCATTCGCCTGGGTCATGACCGCCAGACGAACCCGCCCACGGCAGCGTACGCCTACGGCTACGTCCAAAGTGCCCGCGCCCACAACGGCATGTACACACGCGGGCTCGGGCCTGCGCACCACCGCGCTGCCCTTCACCGTGACGGACGTCATCCGCCCCACTACCCACGTTCACGCTCCTCAAGGTCATCACCTTCATCACTACCGCCATCGTCACCGGCACGGGCACACGGCGACGGAAAACTCATGGTGAATCGATCCGCCTCCCGGGCCTTAAAAATCGTCTACCATGGGATAAGCTGAACCCCCCCCCGTTTTTGCATGCAGGAAACGGTGGACTATCGCTACCACGACCCGCCATCGCGGCCGTATGTGTCTGGCATGAGGGCTACACATTGCAGAGGCGCGGCGCGCAGCAGCAGAAGCAGCAGCACCATCAGCAGGAGGCTCTCCAACGTGTACTGCCTCCAGGTTTTGCTATCGCGGCGCCAGCGCTCGCTCGATCACCCGCTGCGGTCGGTGCGACGGTTTCGAAATGCAGATTCGTTGGCGGCTCTGAGGAGGGTGACGAGGAGGACGAGGAGGACGTACAGCAAAAGAAGGTGACGGCCATCCACGCCGTGAAAGTCAAGCGTCTTGGTGTACGTATCGCCTTTTTTTTTTCCGTCCAGATGGGTGTGCGTGCTGTTGTTTGACGGAGGTGTCCACAGATTATGTTGAGTGCGCTGCGTCGGGCGTGTGGACTCTCCAAGGTCGCTGAAAAAACGTCGGGCAGAGCCATCAATGCTGATATGATAGTGTGATCCACTTTCGAGCGCCCACCACACGACCAATCTTATCCAATCCCTAGTTTTGCTATCAACCATCAACACCACAGACACATTCACAACGTTATCTATTTCACATCGATTCTACTTGTGTAAATATTATCGTTCGTTCGCTTTCTTGTTTATCTCATGCTGCATCTCCCTCGTCCTCGCGAAACAAACCTTGCTGGTCTAATCATTCATTATGTTGATTGCATATGCGTGCCTGACGGAAGCCAAGCGGAAAGGCAATTGCGAGTACGGTACAACAAGTCTACATGGAAGCCCAATCGAAAAAGTAAACAGGTGCAAGTGAATGGGCACCACCTGTCCATCACCTGGTAGTTGGCGCCTCCTCCGACCTGTCCGTTTTCAGCTCCACGCCGCTCTTCGCAATCGCAAGTAAGAACCGCTCAACGACGGCCTTCCCGTGTCGCAGATTCGACAGTGAGATGTGCTCATTCGGCAAGTGCGCTTGGCCCTATTTTAACGTAAAAATCGAGCCACACGCACGATCGGTCGGTCGGTCAGTGGCGATCTGTTGTTGTCGCATCGCATCGCAAGTTCAGGACGCACCGAGCTTTGGCCCATAGGGAGGTGAAGCGCAGGGCAGCCAAACGCTTTTTCGAGAAATGGGACGCATGGGATCGACTACGTTACGCGTAGGGGAGGGGAGGGTTAGTGAAGGCAGGAGAAGAGAGGAAAGAAAGAAAGAAAAAATGGGACGTACGCCACCTTCGCGCACGCGCATCGGCTCTGCGCCCCACTCGTCGTGGATGGCGCGCTCGAGTTCGAGGAACCACGGGTGGGTCAGATCGCCGAGCCACCAATCGGCCGTATGGTCCACGGTCATCTATTGTTTGCAAGTCAAACGCAAACAAGAAAACAGTGGGGCCGCGAAAGAAAAAATTTGTTCAAAAACAGAAATCTCAGCAACTTCATTTCATGGGCAATGGGGAGGGCCAAAAGTGCGCAATTAAATTACCTTGATCGTGTTGCTGGAGTTCAGCGCATCGAACGACGCGCGAAGGTGCTGCACGAGCGTCTCGCAGACAGACTCGAGTACCTGGTCGGGCACGATGCGCAGCGAAACCTGGGCCGTGACGGACGCCGGTATGACGGTGGGATTGTGCGGGCCCGAGCCGCGCACGCCGTGAATCGTCAGTGAAGGTTCGCACCATCGCGCGCTGAGCGAGGCTGCCGAGCGCTGGGTGACCGCTTCTAGCAGGCGAAAGAGCGCAGATTCTTCGTCGTCGAGCGGTCGCACTTTATCGTCTGCGGAGCGAAAGGGGGATGGGAGACTGCCATCAGCATGAGCTGGGGCGGGAGAGGGGGCATTGATTTTTCGCACAGAAAGCCGGGACGAGAACGCGGCGGTTATGGTCGGTAAGTCCTGCGAGAATCTGAACCCTGCAAAGGAATTATTTCCGTCGTTGTCTCCAGCGCCTGGCCGGCGGAAAAGGGCTCACATGTCCTGCATGGGCTCACCCCACGCACCACCGTCGACACCAGAATGGCTGTCTTTGGTGCTATGTGACGAGATCTGAACATCGACAACGACAGTTGGTAAAAGAAAGGGGGTGCATGCACAGTAACGCGGCGCTGACCTCGATGTTACAATGCACGACTCCGCGTAGGCCATATGTGATGGATGGGACATCGCACGCTATCCAACTCGAGTTGCTGCGTGGCAAGGGTCATCCACTACGGGACACAGACTCCAAAGAAGAGTGAACTCGTACCTTACTAGTATCGCGTCACCTCTCCGATGAGATCCTAGAGAACATCGTTGTCACCAGCATCACGGGGCCAATTGGCGTCGCACACCTTGTACCTCAGTACTGCATTCACGAAGCCACCACTTCCGGTCTCTTCCTCCCCTTCCACGAGAAATAGTATATCCACGCAAAGCTTTCGTGCTCGCAATAAATCCGCGGCCGCGCAGGCAACAGCGAGTGTCGGGCCCTTGTCGTCAGCGACACCGCGCCCATACAGATATCCATTACGCGCAGCCAACTTGAACGGCTCGCTTTCCCATCCCTCGGGAGGAGCAGAGATCACATCATAGTGTCTGCGCGCGTGTTGGATGTCAGTCATGGGACTGCGATTACGGAGATCTGTAGATCTATCTTACCCATAGAATAGGATGCGCGGTTTCCGACGGCAGGTTTGTGCGCCCGAAAAACACGCGAAGACAATAGGATTGTGTACCGCTGCGTCGTCCGCATAAAGCTGTTTACTCGTCGTTGGAAAAATGCAGAAGATATAACTAGTCAAAGAGGGCACATACAGTTTTAGATGATGCGCCAAGTTGCGCGAAGCACTTGGTGAGCCAAATGGCAGCCTGCCGACAATCCTCACGGTGATCGGCAGAACTGGAGACACTCGGAATAGAGACGAATTTTGACAGTGCAAAGACAAGAACGTCTGCGTCCCTCCTCGTCAGTGTGAAATAAAGGCAACGAAACAGCACAAATACCGTTGCAAGGGCTGCGGCCTTCCGCATCAAGTATCTCACGAGGAGTGTCATTTGAAGCATCGGCATTCGCAGCATGGATTTGCCAAATCTGGGTATATAACTGGTAAGGGGATGGTGGTGGACCATGTATAATAAGATTACTTTGATAGCGCCATCATTACCGCCAGTGATAAGCTCAAATTCCACAGGATCGGCACTCAGTGTAATGACAGACGAAAGCACGATCCCGGAATGTGCATTCCAAGAGGCGGTACAATCAAAGGTGTCCGAGTACCTCTGCAATGTCGTCAGCACGTAGGCCTGCAATGAGCACAAGGTGAATCACTTTGACTTGCCCATTGGCGGAGCAGACATAAAGGTCTGAACCTAGGATAGAGAGCGATAGAATATCCACATTCTAGGCACGCAGGTGAATACAGCGACCAAACGACAAATACGAAAGAGCGGCCACCTCATGGACGATGATCGTTCGAATGAATGCATTCGTCTGCATGTCCCACACGCGGACGTATCCGTCCTGGCAGCCTGCATATAGGATATCTTCTCGCGTGACAAGGGAGAGAACGGCCCCATGAGTACATTCGATGGTGCTGAGGAGCTCCAGCCCATTGGGAGAGCATTTCCAGACCTAGAAGATGTCCATGCATGGTCAAGCGGCTAGTGTCACATTGAGGCCACCCACCTTGACGGTCTCATCGCCGCTCCCAGTGGCAAGAAGACCATCTTTATGGGTCACGCCGGTCACGCCTTGGCGGGCAGTGGGCATAAGTACCATGCAGTACACGTAACCATAATGAGCCGAGTCAATGACATTCTGGGGCGGGATATTGAACTCGGCGCGGGGTGTTGGAGGGCTCACAAAAACGACGTGGCCATCGGTCGCCACGACGGGGTTATTGATACCATTAACAGCTTCTAGATCGGGGGATCGTCGTTGAAAGCGCGGGTAGCTATTGAAGAATTTGTGTGCCCGCCTTGGGGTCGATGTGCCTGACGATGCTCGTGATGCTCCGTCAACAGAGTCGTTGAAGGTGTACCATTGTATCGAGGTGTTTTGGCACCCGATATAGATCGTGGAGTATGTCGGTGACCACGCGAGGCAGAAGAGGTCGCCTGCGTGAGTGTCGATGGAAGGATTGATAAGGTAGAGCGGGACGAGCTCCTTCGTACACCACACCTATACATGGGGGGCACTGTCAGAGCGGACCGCGTAACCGGATTTGAAAACTGACTCGGACGGTGCTGTCTCCTGGTGTGTGCCCAGGAACGCAGGAACGGACAACATGGCTCGGTGATTTGCGGATGTGGAGTTTACACGGAACACACCTGAAGAGCTAAATAGCCAATGCTTTTCCGGCGCGTATTCAAGGGCGAGCACGCTACCCGTGTGACCTCTGAGTTGTGTCTGAAGAGTGTATGTGCGGCTATCCCAGACCTACAGTTCGATCGATCGAATCAGCGTGATGAGGGATGAGGCCTATGAGGGATGAGGGGAGCACTGTACGGAGATATTCTGGTTCTGACTCCCGCTGTATATGTGGTCATCGCCGGAGGCGACACTCAGTATTGAGCTCTCTTCCTGGCTGAGGGTATGTACTAGCGAAGGAGTTGTAACATGAAGATCGCGACTGAGAGATGCTTTTTTAGAGGGGCAGGGGTGTAAGAAACGAGGCGGGGGTGTGAGCCAGTGCATCCGGGTATGAGCAGGGACGTACGATGAGGGACATTATCCATTGCCTCGGTTATCCACACACAGTTTATAGTTTTGGCTGAGTGGATGTTCGTTTCCTTCGATCGATGGAAGATGTTCCCGTCAAAGGTCAAATCCCGGCTGTCTTCGTCCCTCGCTCGCCTTTCGCGTGACCAATGGCGACTTCACATGCTCCCGCCACTGCCACCGCAGGCAAAAGCAAGGAAAAGGTAGACCGACATTCCCTCCGCATTCTCTCTTGCTAACGACTCGATTCCAGGGAAATGCTGCCTTCAAAGGGGGCGATTATGTGGCAGCGATTGGCCACTATACCGCCGCTGCCCTCGCGGACCCCTCAGACCCAACCTTCTTTCTTAACCGTGCCGCTGCCTATCTCAAACTCTCAAAGTAAGCCTCGACTCCTCGGAGAGAAGGGCCTTCAGTCTCAGACTTCTGCACGTTGGCCCAGAAATGAAGACGCCGAGCGTGACTGCACGACCGTGCTCAACCTCTCGAACAACAAGAACGTGAAAGCACTCTTTCGCAGAGCACAGGCACGCGTCGCCCTGCAAAATCTGGCGAGGCCCAGAACGGTGCGTTGCCGGTGATACACTTTGTCTGATATTAGATTAAGTTGGGCCCCGTGGACCGCCTCGTCTGTCCTCCTCTTTTACTCTCAGACCTTCAAACGGCCCTCAAACTCGAACCGAACAACGAAGCGGTCAAAGCCGAGCTCGCCCGCGTGCGCGGCCTGATCGTGAACAGGAAGGGAAAGACAGTGACAGTACGCCTTCTCTTCGCCTTGTCGTATTCCTACCTCCGAGTCACGAATCGTGCAGCGATCCGCGCCCATCGAAGTCACCACGCCGCTCCCCGCGCCGGCGCCCCCATCATCATCATCTCCCTACGCTGCACCTCCTAAACGCCGCCGCGTTCCAATTACCATCGTCGAGGGCTCGGAGGGCCCCCCATCCCAACCCTCACCATCCGCCTCTGGCGCCGCCCGACCAACAGACGACGATGACAGTCCCCTGCTGAACCCCATCAGCTCGCGCGTGCTCACCCCATCCGCGCCTCCAGACGTAAATTCGCCAGCACCCGCACCCGCACCGGTACCCGCCACGCAGCAGCCAAAGCCGCCATCCTTCAGAGAAGCAAAGCAAGCACGCGAGGCCAAGTCCGCAGGACGCGTCGGCGGCGGCATCTTCCGCATGTCGGGGAACGACACGCTATTCAAGACGCGCGAGGTGCCCGCGCCCGCAGTGGCCGACCCACCCCCGCGCACGCTCTTCGAGTTTACGCGCGCATGGGACCACGCACCCGCCTCGGACACGGCCGCGCGCTGGGCCCTGCTGAACGTGCGTGCCCCCACTTTTCACCCCTGTTTCTCTCTCAAGCAGCTCTAACCCTTATCCCTTCCTTCCCTTCGCGTCGTCTGGTTTGGCAGGCGATCGCTCCGCCATCCCTCCCCGCGCTCTTCGGCTCCTCGCTCGAACCTGCCCTCCTCGCCTCCTTCGTCCCCGTGCTCGCTTCCGCTTCCGCCCCTGCGGCGGCCCCAGAGCGGTATGAAACCGCGTCTCGCGATGCCGTTAGGGCGTTCATGTGTGCGTTGACGCGAGTACCGCGGTTCAGGACTGTAGTGCAGTTTCTCAGTAGGGCAGAGCGGAGCGCTGCCCGCGCCGTGTGGGAGGCTGTCGTGCAGGGTACCGGGGATGAAAGTGCAGAGGTGGAGGAGGTCGCGCGCATGTGGGGGTTCGCAGATGCATCAGCATAGATAGTGAGTAACAGGAGGTATATGCCACCGTCTATGTTACCGGTGGCCTGAATTAATACAGTATCCTCCTATGGCATTGAGGTAGGTACATATCCCGAGCCAAAAGTCAAAACTGTATCATTCTACGTCTACAAGAACGTCCAGCCTAGACCCCCGCAGTGCCAGCCTCGGCCTCGGACGCGGGCTGTTCTTGCCGCACGAACCGGTGCAGCACCTCCAGGAGTGCGGAGCGATCCCGGCGCGTATCGAACACCGTCGCGTGGTCGAGGTCAGGGAAATAGAGCACCTCAAGTCCATCCTTGGCCCAGCGGCTCGGTGTCCCCGCGTCGCCCTCTTCATCTACATCCCCTTGCTCGCCGCCGGTGAGATACGCACGTATTGCGGGGGCATCGACGATCTGATCGCGGCCCGCGAGGCTGACCGCGACGGGAAGGGGCTTCCTCCCTTCTCCTTGCGCGCTGTCGGGGAGGACATCCTCGCGGAAAAGGACGCTCTCGAACCAGAAAAAGTGCCGTGAGAGGGCTCGCGCGGTGTCGGGCTCGCGGCTCGCAAAGTACCACAGCTGCCACTCGTTTGCACGCCGCGGCTGGCGATAGACAAAGTTGTATGCTACCGACGGGTGGTGGAGCAAGAAGGGAATCGGGTCCATGAGTAATACTGCCGCGATTAGATTGCCGCGATCACCGTCGTCGTCATCGTCGTCGTCGCTGACGTTGTCGCGGTATGTCACGTGATCCTCATTCAAATGTGGCGGGACAGTCGGGGCTAATGACCGATCCATAGTGCCCCATTGCCGACGCAGGAGGTACGCAGAAATGGCGGTGCCGTAGGAATGGCCCGCCAAGACGACGCGGCGTAGGCCATGAGCATCTAATATGCGTGTGACGGCGTCGCAGATGGCCTCACGTGCAAGAGGCGGTTCAGCGAGATGCATGCAAATGGGCAAAATCTCAATGGCGAGGATGCCGACGTCCGGGTCCTGTGCGACAAGATCACGGAAGAATGGGACATAGGGCCACAGACCAATGCCGATGCCGTGGATGAATAGGATCGGAAGTTTTGTACACGAACGGTGGGGTCGGTACCAGTAGGGTATATTAGTCTTTGTGTCCCTGGAGGTGCGGGAGAACAATGCAAGAAGCGGGCGTGGAGGAAAGACTTGAAGCCACCTGCGAGTATTATAATGTGTGAAACCTTGGGTGTAGAGTGAAATGGAAGTGAGGGAATCAACAAAGCCCACAAGCTGCACGGAAGATTTAGTAATGGTGATGGGGTATTGTATGCAGAGGTAAACTTTCCATGTACCAGACAAAGGGCCGGTGCGTCATAGGCACAGAGTCCATGGTGAGGCGGAGACATTGCATCTCGGGGTTGTCCCGTGTTTCAGGGGATAGCCGACATAGCTACCCATGACAGTTATATAGCTGTCGAGCTCCTCTTCCCACTCTGGAAGGGCATCGTTTTTACGAGCAGAGAAGAGAGCCCAGAGGAGCCAGTCTGCAACATTGTCACGGCATATATGCTCGCCAGGAGAGCGAATGAACCAGCCGGAGATCGATTCTGAGGTCATCGAGTTGGCACATTTATAGAAGAGTGCCTCGCGCTCGGCGCGAGACATACGGGGTGGGTACTTAGCATCCTAGCGTGGTGATGAGTGTCAGCAGGTCAAATAGGGTTAGGGTGGATGGGAGGGTACTTGTTGCAGGCGGTAACTTCGTGGCAGGTATACGAACAGGAAGAATGCGGATTCAACCAATGTATAGGCTCCAAGAAGTGGCGACCAAAGGAAGGCGCCGGCACGGCAAGAGGCTGCGAGATGGACAATTGAGAGTGGTGCGACGAGACGGAGGCCGAGGATTGCTGTCCGGATGAAGACGTATTCTGGCCAGCTGCGGCCGATCATACTTGGTGGAGAGGACAGAGAGGGAAAGGAACAGAGTGCACGAGGACGACGTTCGAAAGATGAAATATACGAGACAAACCCATGTGAAAAGTGGCACGACACGACAAGACCTGATTTTCTTATTCGGGCGCGGGCGCGAGGGAGAACAGGGCAGGCCCACGTCCACGTTGCGACTGCGCGACTGATAAACGCGCCCAAGGTGCCTGTGCACACTCCCATCTGCTGACTAATCGCCTATTTCATTTTTGTCTTGACAGATGGTGACGGTTCACCGTTCACCTGCTGTGTATGCCGCCACACCGCAGACTTTACTCTACAATACGAGCCAACGAGGTGGCATACGTGTATGTTACCTGAGCTGTCTGTAGTAGCGTAGTTGGCCGAAATTCTCACGTTTCACATATGTCACTCCCCCCGCACCGGCTCCTCCAGTTTCCGTTCCTCCCCTTCCAGCGGTCCCCTCAGGTGCGCCTCCCGCCTTCCCTGGCATCCCACCGCCTCCGGGCGCTTTCCCAGGAGCACCTCCCTTCCTGCCCACACTCCCTGGCATGCCTCCCGGGTAGGTCTTTTGGTATGTGTCTATATCATATTATATGTTTACTTGGCTCCAGGCCTCCCCCACCCGGTTTCCCGGTCCCTGCAGGGTTTCCTCCAGGTATGATGCCGCCTTTCCCTCTGCAAATCCTGGGGTGTCTTCGTCCCTCGCCTCGCCTTTCCGTGACCAATGATGACTTCACATACTCCCGCCACTGCCACCGCAGGCAAAAGCAAGGAAAAAGTAGACCGACATTCCCTTCCGCATTCTCTCTTGCTAACGACTCGACGCCAGGGAAATGCTGCCTTGAAAGGGGGTGATTATGTGGCAGCGATTGGCCACTATGCCGCCGCTGCCCTCGCGGACCCCTCGGACCCAACCTTCTTTCTTAACCGTGCCGCTGCCTATCTCAAACTTTCAAAGTAAGCCTCGACTCCCTGGCCTTCAGTCTCAGACTTCTGCACGTTGGCCCAGAATGAAGACGCCGAGCGTGACTGCACGACCGTGCTCAGCCCCTCCAACAACAAGAGCGTGAAAGCACTCTTTCGCAGAGCACAGGCACGCGTCGCCCTGCAAAATCTGGGCGAGGCCCATAACGGTGCGTTGCCGGGATACACTTTGTCCGATATTAGATTAAGTTGGGCCCCGTGGACCGTCCTGTCCTCCCCTTACTTACCCGCAGGCCTTCAAACGGCCCTCAAACTCGAACCGAACAACGAAGCTGTCAAAGCCGAGCTCGCCCGCGTGCGCGGCCTCATCGTGAACAGGAAGGGAAAGACAGTGACAGTACGCCTTCTCTTCGCCTTGTCGTGTTCCTACGCTCCGAGTCACGAATCGTGCAGCGATCCGCGCCCATCGAAGTCACCACGCCGCTCCCCGCGCCGGCGCCGCTATCATTATCCCCCACCGCACCTCCAAAACGGCGCCGCGTTCCAATCACCATCGTCGAGGGCTCGGGCGGCCCATCCTGGCCCTCACCATCCGCCTCTGACGCCCAGCCAACCGACGACCTGCTGAACCCCATCAGCATGCGCTTGCTCACCCCATCCACCACGCTTCCCGACGTAATTCGCCAGCACCAGCTCACGCACCGGTGCCCGCCACGCAGCAGCCAAATCCGCCATCCTTCAGAGAAGCAAAGCAAGTACGCGAGGCCAAGTCTGCAGGACGCGTCGGCGGCGGCATCTTCCGCATGTCGGGGAACGACACGCTGTTCAAGACGCGCGAGGTGCCCACGCCCGCGTACGCGCCCGCAGTGGCCGACCCACCCAACTCGTGCCAGCACCAGTACTGGCGCCAGCCCCTACCCCGCCAGCCGGTGCGCCGTCACCCCCGCGCATGGGACCACACGGCCGCCTCGGACACGCCGCACGCTGGGCCCTGCTGAACGTATGTGCCCACCCACTTTTCCACCCCTGTTTCTCTCTCAAGCAACTCTATCCCTCCCTTCCCTTCCCTTCGTCGTCTGGTTTGGCAGGCGATTGCTCCGCCATCCTTCCCCGCGCTCTTCGGCTCCTCGCTCGAACCTGCCCTCCTCGCCTCCTTCGTCCCCGTGCTCGCATCCGCTTCCGCCCCTGCGGCGGCCCCAGAGCGGCATGAAGCCGCGTCTCGCGATGCCGTTATGGCGTTCATGTGCGCGTTGACGCGAATACCGCGGTTCAGGACTGTAGTGCAGTTTCTCAGTAGGGCAGAGCGGAGCGCTGCCCGCGCCGTGTGGGAGGCCGTCGTGCAGAGTACCGGGAATGATAGCGCAGAGGTGGAAGAGGCTGCGCGCATGTGGGGGTTCACAGATGCATCAGCGTCAGCATAGATAGTGAGTAACAGGAGGTATTATGCCAACATCTATGTTACCAGATGGTCTGAATTAATACAGTGTCCTCCTATGGAATTGAGGTAGGTACATATCCCGAGCCAAAGGTCAAAACGGTATTATTCTACGTCTACAAGAACGTCCAGCCTAGACCCCCGCAGTGCCAGCCTCGGCCTCGGACGCGGGCTGTTCCTGCCGCACGAACCGGTGCAGCACCTCCAGGAGTGCGGAGCGATCCCGGCGCGTATCGAACACCGTCGCGTGGTCGAGGTCAGGGAAATAGAGCACCTCAAGTCCATCCTTGGCCCAGCGGCTCGGTGCCCCCGCGTCGCCCTCCTCATCTACATCCCCTTGCTCGCCGCCGGTGAGATACGCACGTATTGCGGGGGCATCGACGATCTGATCGCGGCCCGCGAGGCTGACCGCGACGGGAAGGGGCTTCCTCCCTTCTCCTTGCGTGGTGTCGGGGAGGACATCCTCGCGGAAAAGGACGCTCTCGAACCAGAAAAAGTGCCGTGAGAGGGCTCGCGCGGTGTCGGGCTCGCGGCTCGCAAAGTACCACAACTGCCACTCGTTCGCACGGCGGGGCTGGCGGTAGACAAAGTTGTATGCGACCGATGGGTGGTGGAGCAAGAAGGGAATCGGGTCCATGAGTAATACTGCCGCGATTAGATTACCGCGATCACCGTCGTCGTCGCTATCGTATGTCACGTGATCCTCATTCACATGCGGCGGGACAGTTGGGGCTAATGACCGATCCATAGTGCCCCATTGCCGACGCAGGAGGTACGCAGAAATGGCGGTGCCGTAGGAATGGCCCGCCAAGACGATGTGGCGTAGGCCATGGGCATCTAATATGCGTGTGACGGCGTCGCAGATGACCTCACGTGCAAGCGGCGGTTCAGCGAGATGCATGCAAATGGGTAAAATCTCAATGGCGAGGATGCCGACGTCCGGGTCCTGTGCGACAAGATCACGGAAGAATGGGATATAGGGCCACAGACCAATGCCGATGCCGTGGATGAATAGGATCGGAAGCTTTGTGCGCGAACGGTGGGGTCGGTACCAGTAGGGTATATTAGTCTTTGTGTCCCTGGAGGTGCGGGAGAACAATGCAAGAAGCGGGCGTGGAGGAAAGACTTGAAGCCATTTGCGAGTATTATAATGTGTGAAACCTTGGGTGTAGAGTGAAATGGAAGTGAGGGCATCAACAAAGCCCACAAGCTGCACGGAAGATTTAGTAATGGAGATGGGGTATTGTATGCAGAGGTAAACTTTCCATGTACCAGACAAAGGGCCGGTGCGTCATAGGCACAGAGTCCATGGTAAGGCGGAGACATTGCATCTCAGGGTTGCTCCCGTGTTTAAGGGGATAGCCGACATAGCTACCCATGACAGTTATATAGCTGTCGAGCTCCTCTTCCCACTCTGGAAGGGCATCGTTTCTACGGGCAGAGAAGAGAGCCCAGAGGAGCCAGTCTGCAACATTGTCACGGCATATATGCTCGCCAGGAGAGCGAATGAACCAGCCGGAGATCGATTCTGAGGTCATCGAGTTGGCACATTTATAGAAGAGTGCCTCGCGCTCGGCGCGAGACATACGGGGTGGGTGCTTAGCATCCTAGTGTGGTGATGAGTGTCAGCAAGTCAAATAGGGTTAGGGTGGATGGGAGGGTACTTGTTGCAGGCGGTAACTTCGTGGGAGGTATACGAACAGAAAGAATGCGGATTCAACCAATGTATAGGCTCCAAGAAGTGGCGACCAAAGGAAGGCGCCGGCACGGTAAGAGGTTGCGAGATGGACAATTGAGAGTGGTGCGACGAGACGGAGGCCAAGGATTGCTGTCCGGATGAAGACGTATTCTGGCCAGCTGCGGCCGATCATACTTGGTGGAGAGGACAGAGAGGGAAAGGAACAGAGTGCACGAGGACGACGTTCGAATGATGAAATATACGAGACAAACCCATGTGAAAAGTGGCACGACGACAAGACCTGATTAAGGCCTGATTTTCTATTCGGGCGCGGCGTTGCGAGTGCGACTGCGCGACTGATAAACGTGCCAGGGGTGCCGTAGTGGTGCCGTGCACACTGCGCTTCTGCTGACTAATCACCTATTTCTTTGTTTGTCGTGACGAATGGTGACCCGGTGACGGTGTGTTACTGTATGCCGCCATACAGTATGTCACTCTCGCTTGGTTACGACGACAGCAGCCCCCACGTCGAGACATCAAATGTGGCCAGGTCGGGAGGCGAATATTGTCGGGTATGTCGGGACGGCGCAGTTGCGCTTCCATCCGAGCATGTTCTAAGCGGTCAGGTTAAAGGTAGTGACTTGGATATCGTTGCTGTGCCATTTGTCTTCCGATATTTGTGCGCGGAACTGGCGTCCATGGGCATCGCTGTCTCGTTGGAGGTACAATAAGGGAAATGGGAAATGCATTGATTCATACACCACTTCTTTAATTACTCTTGCATTACCTTGCACCGACTAAAATGCCTATGCGGGTGGTCCTATAGCCTGGGGTTGGGCAGAGCACACATTCGTGCAAAAAGCTTACAGCAAATATCACACACCAGATGGGCATGATCTATGTTATGCCTTAAAGATCCCATAACATCGGAACCCTATTCAGAGCTTGTCTAATGACACTACCTCTGCCGTGTGCCTTCTACCGTACAAGAGTGGGTTTTTCCTAGCGATGCGGCTGCATAATCACACCCGTCATAGATGGGTCAGAATAGATTTCGTTGCACTTGCAGACAATCCGCCTATGAGAAGTGTTGGTAAAATTATGACAAGACTTGAAGCGTTACCATTACCTATCACTCCTGATCACGGGAGTATCTTTTTTAGCCACCCTTTCAAGTCGACGAGCTCCTGCGGTGACGCCCCGTGCTGTAACCCGGCATACTCCTTGAACATGACACCCTTCAATGCCGCTGCATCGGACGCATCGCTGGGGGCAGCAGGGAGACCAAATGTAGTCTTCAAAAATTCGACCGAGGTACGGCCTATCTTGAATGTGACAAGTGGGTCGGCAGTGCCATGGCCCCAAAAGATTGGTATCGACGGCGTATGCGATGTGCACATCTGGCATAGCTATGTCAGAAGGGATTTCACGAGGATGAAGCTCACCGACAGCTTTAAATTTATCCCTTAGAACTACCCGACCGCTCAGACAGACCACACCCGCCAACTTGCGTTCGTTGGTGAGACCATTGAGTATGCTCATCGTTCCTCCCTGGCTGAAGCCGCCGACCACAATCCGCCCAGGGTCAATTCCAGAGTCGACTTCTGCGGAGATGAGCTGGTTGATAGAAGATACCGTGCGTAACATGCCGACTTCATCTTCGGCGCTTTCAAAGTCGAAACTCCTGATGTCAAACCTGCAAGTGCAAACGGGATGTGGAGGTGCTGAGCAGTAAGCTCAGCGCGTCTCGTGGGAATGGCTCATGTGTACCATGCCGGCATTAGCATACCGGAGTTGGCGGTGACATGAAGGGGCGGGCTAGATGACCAGAGTGCGAGATTAGAGAACGTCGAGGAAGGTGGTCCGAGACCTATGGCTTACGCATGAGGCAAAATCCACTTGACGTGGGATAGGGCGGAATCTTTCCTGAAGCTTTCCACAGGTTCACTCCACCCGTGCCCTGTATCGCCCAGACCCTGACAGCTAACTCATCAACTTATCTAGATTAGGGGGCTAGGTCGTCACCAACGTGGAGGAAAATGACTGTGGCTGTGTGCTTGGCAGTAGGGTTGAGGATTAGCGATTTAAGAGGAAGAGGTGCAGACATGGAGAACTTGAAGGATATCCTCGAGGGCACGGTAAGATGGGTTGCCGAGCGCGATACGCCCTGAGCATGCGTCAGCACATTTCGCGCATACTAGAGGTGACCCGTTTGAGTGACATCATGTGAGAATTAGAAATGAATGAACAGACGATGGCAGAAGGGAGACTAATGTGGATGGCCCCAAAGATTTTTAATTTCAAACGATGAGAACAATAGTCTTGACAATTGGTTGTCGGATTCCTACGCTCTGAGTCACGAATCGTGCAGCGATCCGCGCCCATCGAAGTCTCCACGCCGCTCCCCGCGCCTGCGCCTCTATCATTATCCCCCACCGCACCTCCAAAATGGCGCCGCGTTCCAATCACCATCGTCGAGGGCTCGGGCGGCCCATCCTGGCCCTCACCATCCGCCTCTGACGCCCAGCCAACCGACGACCTGCTGAACCCCATCAGCTCGCGCTTGCTCACTCCATCCACCACGCTTCCCGACGTAAAATCGCCAGCACCAGCTCGCGCACCGGTGCCCGCCACGCAGCAGCCAAAGCCGCCATCCTTCAGAGAAGCAAAGCAAGTACGCGGGGCCAAGTCTGCAGGACGCGTCGGCGGCGGCATCTTCCGCATGTCGGGGAACGACACGCTGTTCAAGACGCGCGAGGTGCCCACGCCCGCATCCGCGCCCGCAGTGGCCGACCCACCCAAGCCTCCGGTGCCAGCGCCAGTACTGGCGCCAGCCCTCACCCCGCCAGCCGGTGCGCCGTCACCCCCGCGCACACTCTTCGAGTTTACGCGCGCATGGGACCACACGCCCGCCTCGGACACGGCCGCACGCTGGGCCCTGCTGAACGTACGTGCCCACCCACTTTTCCACCCCTGTTTCTCTCTCAAAGCAATTCTATCCCTCCCTTCCCTTCCCTTCGTCGTCTGGTTTGGCAGGCGATTGCTCCGCCATCCCTGCGCGCGCTCTTCGGCTCCTCGCTCGAACCTGCCCTCCTCGCCTCCTTCGTCCCCGTGCTCGCTTCCGCTTCCGCCGCCGCTCCCGCCCCTGCGGCGACCCTAGAGCGGCATGAAGCCGTGTCTCGCGACGCCGTTAGGGCGTTCATGTGCACGTTGACGCGTGTACCGCGGTTCAGGACTGTAGTGCAGTTTCTCAGTGGGGCAGAGCGGAGCGCTGCCCGCGCCGTGTGGGAGGCCGTCGTGCAGAGTACCGGGAATGATAGCGCAGAAGTGGAAGAGGCTGCGCGCACGTGGGGGTTCGCAGATGCATCAGCATAGATAGTGAGTAACAGGAGGTATATGCCACCGTCTATATTACCGGTGGCCTGAATTAATCCAGTGTCCTCCTATGGAATTGAGGTAGGTACATATCCCGAGCCAAAGGTCAAAACGGTATTATTCTACGTCTACAAGACCGTCCGGCCTAGACCCCCGCAGTGCCAGCCTCAGGCCTCAGACTCAGCCTCTTCCTGCCGCACGAACCGGTGAAGCACCTCCAGGAGCGCGGAGCGATCCCGGCGGGTATCAAACACCGTCGCGTGGTCGAGGTCAGGGAAATAGAGCACCTCGAGTTCATCCTGGGCCCAGCGGCTCAGTGCCCCCGCGCTGCCCTCCTCATCTACATCCTCTTGCTCGCCGCCGGTGAGATACGCACGCACTGCGGGGCCATCGACGATCTGGTCGCGGCCTGAGAGGCTGACCGCGATGGGAAGGGGCGTCCTCCCGTCTCCTTGCGCGCTGGCGGTGAGGACATCCTCACGGAAGAGGGCGCACTCGAACCAGAAAAAGTGCCGTAAGAGGGCACGCGCGGTGTCTGGGTCGCGGCTCGAAAAGTACCACAGCTGCCGCTCGTTTGCACGGCGCGGCTGGCGATAGACAAAGTTGTATGCTACCGACGGGTGGTGGAGCAAGAAGGGGATCGGGTCCATGAGCAATACTGCTGCGATTAGATTGCCGCGATCACCGTCGTCGTCGCTGACGTTGTCGCGGTATGTCACGTGATCCTCATTCACGCTTGAGATGTGCGTATGGGGAGTTGGAGTAGTAACTGGAACCAATGACCGATCCACGGTACCCCATTGCCGGCGCAGGAGGTACGCGGAAACGGCGGTGCCGTAGGAATGGCCCGCCAAGACGATGCGGCGTAGGCCATGAGCATCTAATATGCGCGTGATGGCGTCGCAGATGACCTCACGTGCAAGCGGCGGTTCAGTGATATACATGCAAATGGGCAAGATCTCAATGGCGAGAATGCCGACGTCCGTCAATGGCGAGAATGCCGACGTCCGGGTCCTGTACAGCAAGTTCGCGGAGGAATGGGACATAGGGCAACAGGCCAATACCGATGCCGTGGATGAATAGGATCGGAAGTTTTGTGCGCGAACGGTGGGGTCGGTACCAGTAGGGTACATTAGTCTCTGTGTCCTCGGAGGTGCGGGAGAACAATGCAAGAAGCGGGCGTGGAGGAAAGACTTGAAGCCACCTGCGAGTATTATAATGTGTGAAACCTTGGGAGTAGAGTGAAATGGAAGCGAGGGTATCAACAACGCCCACAAGCTGCACGGAGGATTCAGTAATGGTGATGGGGTGTTCGTATACAGAGGTAAACTTTCCATGTACCAGACAAATGGCCGGTGCACCATAGGCACAGGGTCCATGGTGAGGCGGAGACATTGCATCTCGGGGTTGCTCCCGTGTTCAAGGGGATAACCGACATAGCTACCCATGACAGTTATATAGCTGTCGAGCTCTTCCTCCCACTCGGGGAGGGCGTCGTTTCTACGGGCAGAGAAGAGAGCCCAGAGGAGCCAGTCTGCGACATTGTCACGGCATAGATGCTCGCCAGGAGAGCGAATGAACCAGCCGGAGATCGATTCTGAGGTCATCGAGTTGGCACATTTATAGAAGAGCGCCTCGCGTTCGGCGCGAGACATACGGGGTGGGTATTTAGCATCCTAGCGTGGTGATGAGTGTCAGCAAGTCAAATAGGGTTGGGGTGGATGGGAGCATACTTGTTGCAGGCGGTAACTTCGTGGGAGGTATACGAACAGAAAGAATGCGGATTCAACCAATGTATAGGCTCCAAGAAGCGACGACCAAAGGAAGGCGCCAGCACGGCAAGAGGCTGCGAGATAGACAATTGAGAGTGGCGCGACGAGACGGAGGCCGAGGATTGCTGTCCGGATGAAGACGTATTCTGGCCAGCTGCGGCCGATCATACTTGGTGGAGAGGACAGAGAGGGAAAGGAACAGAGTGCACGAGGACGACGTTCGAATGATGAAATATACGAGACAACCCATGTGAAAGTGGCACGACACGACAAGACCTGATATTTCTTATTCGGGGGCGGGCGCAAGGGAGTGAACGGGGTAAGCCCACGTCCGCGTTGCGACTGCGCGACTGATAAACCCCAGCCGGAAATGCGGAGAATTAGGTAAAACGAGTGAGAATACCATCGGCAATTTGTTATCGTTTGGTCTCATTTTCCAAATCGAACAGGGCGGACATATAATCAATTCTGATCAAATTACCGAGAGTGGCCTCAAATGATTGCTCGCGTTCGACGTCGTTTTGATGATATGTCTATACAATTTATTATATTTTTGCGAGTCCCATTGAATTGCATTGAATTGCATAGAATAGTGACAGTCAAATAAAATAGAATCCCATTGAACTACCTAGAACAAGTGGTTTTGAATACTATAGAACTATATCTAATGAAGCTGATGAAGTCGATTGAAGCCGGTGCCGAGTCAGAAAGGAGATCCACCAAGTAGAAGTCACCTTGCGAGTGGCCGAGGCTTTCTGGGGGTAATCGCGTTAAGGAATTCGTATTCCCTGAGTAGAGCAAAGAAATGACATACCGCTGCACGTTCTTTCTTTTTCTTTTCTCTGAATAACTGTACAAATGAAAAATAGAGTTAGCACGGTTATATGGTATATCAATATATACCACCTAGCCGCAGCTCGAGCGTTTCCAGCCCGCCGCCAGTCTTTGCCAGTATGCCCAGCAACCGTCCGCACATCGAAGTCAGGCGCCAGCACCAGCACAAGCTCCTTCAGCTGGCCCCCCAGCGCGCCAAACAGCGCCGCCGGGCGCAGGCCATCATACAGCGTGCTCGCAACGCGCAGCATCACCCGCTGCAGTGGGCGGCGGGCGCGAGCGCCGTGGCGAGGCCGGGGCCGGTGTCGAGCGCGGCGAGCGCGGGCACGGCTGCAGGTGGCACCTCGCCGGCGTCGGGGGGCACGCCGACGAAGTGGGGCAGCGCGAGATGCGTGATGTGCGGGCGCGTGGGGGGAAAGCAGTCGAAGAACGCATAGGGGAGCTTGTCCGCGAGCAGGGTGAAGCGCACGAGCGCAGGCAGTGCCACAGTGAGGACATCCGCGTCGAACGCGGGGAGCATGAGCGCTGCGACTTGTGGGTCTGCCTCCAGGGCAGAAGGTATGCCACGAGACAGGCATTGGACCGAGGGACATGCAGGGCTGGGCCAGTGGGTCAGAGGGGGTAAGACATGAACGAGAAGGGAATAAACTGGAGCAGGAAGAAAGAGGCTGTCAACCCGATGAACACGAATGGCCGCATGCACACTGGCGCGGACCCGGTCGATTTTTGGCCGGTCGAGCCAGACCCATTGCTGGGAGGCCATCGACCCGGATGACGAACGCGTGAGGAGTTGCGTGGCGTGCGAGGATCGGCTCGCTGTTCTCGCGCTGGCCACGGATCCCTAAGGAGAATTGGGCCCTGTAGACGCCAAGGCGAGCGGGAGAATATTGTGGGCGCGCGGTGGGTCCGAGTGCGACTGCGTGCGAGTAATGAACATTAATGGTCGCGCGCACGCTGGCGCAGAACCGGACAACGGTTGGCTGGTCGAGCCAGTTGCTGGGAGGCCACCACCTACCTAGATGAAGTCAAAGTCGCTCACGCGCATCTTGAGGGCGCGGAGCCGGTGTCGATGAGTGTGTCTGGAGTGGAGCACCTTGCCACACTCGCAACCCCTCCCATTTTCAGAGCCCCGGCGGTTTGGGGTGCGAATTCAAGTCCGAGAGCGAGGCGGTCGAGGCACCGCAGCCGCATATAGTCAGGGCCATGTGCAAAGAAGCTGCTCGTGCGCAGCTTGAGGGGGAGGAGCCTCCAGGCTTGCTAGACGACGAGATCGTTTGGTTAGCTGAGGTGGAGGCCACCGTGGAAATCACAAGCGTCGAGGAGGAAATGGTCCTTGCCTCGACGAGAGCGAGTCCGGGGCCGGGCCCCTTGACACGCTCGCGACTCCTCCTGTTCTTTCTGACACACGTTTGAAGGACCCCAGCTGGTCGACGATGGGAGTGCTTGATGGATGCGGGCCAAGGTCGACTAGGACGAGTGGACGACAGCAAAGGACTCGGCACCGACACCAGGTGGGATGTCACCGGCCTGGAGAATGCCACCTGGCTGCTGGGGGGCTTGGCCGCTCGAGCTGTCTGCCATGACACTTGTGACGCCATCTTCCTGAACTGTTTTCATGACGGTGACGAGAGGAAAGAGAAAGAGAAAAGGAGGGGTTGCTAATTGGCACCCGGTGTCTTGAGAGAGATAAGAAAAATGGGGAGTAGGGCAAGGAGTGGGCAAGGACGGGGTGTTTTCCACCAGTTGAGTCGAAACCGATTTGCCACTCTCATTTCTATGCAGCCACTGCACAGAAATATTCTCGAGTCGCGTTTCACTTAGCACAACACAGCACAACACAAAGATTGCACGATCAGATTTATTGATCAGATTCTATAATCCTCAAATATCATCAATTGAATTTATATTACTTTATTTCGTTTGGTCTGAATTGACACCATTTGTATATATTTGTCCGGATTTTACCTGATTATAGGCATTTTTCGCTGGGGATAAACGATAAACGCGCCCGTTTCCTGTGCACTGCGCATCTGCTGACTAATCACGTATTTCATTGTTTGTCGTGACAAATAGTGACGGTTCACCTTGTGGTACCACGTCGTCAATCAATGGCTAAAAAAAAGAATAAGCAGGCAAGTCTCCCTCCCATTCTCACCATCCAATCTAAACCATTCCCTGAAGGTTCTCCGTCCCTGGTGCTGGTACTGCGAGCGAGAGTTTGAAGATGAGAAAGGTCTGCTTGATCGTCTATCATCTCCCTTTCATGGCTCACATCAATGCCTTGTTTAGTTCTAATGCAGCACCAGAAGGCCAAGCACTTCAAATGTGGCATGTGTCCTCGTCGTCTCAACACTGCTGGCGGTCTTGCAGTTCACATACAACAGGTCCATAAGCTCGAACCAGAAAAGTACGTTCTTTGCCCTCTCCTACAATCGCCAGCTCATCGCCCCCATCAGCCTCCCTCGCATTGAGAATGCCCTTCCTGGCCGTGATGGGTATGAAGTTGAGATCTTCGGTATGGAAGGTATCCCCGTCCCAGATGTCGCGGACTATAAGCGCCGCAAGGAAATCGAGCTTGGCCTTTCCGCCGGCTCTATCTCTCAGCCGCAAGCCAAACGCCCAAAGACAGAGAACCGACAGCTCTCAGAGGATGAGCTACGTGCTCAACTCGAAGCCCACAAGGCACTCATGGGGGCGCATGAAGCCCCTGTCCCTGCTTCTACCGATACAAACCAGAGTGCTGTGTATGCCGCCACACCGCAGACATATGTCACTCCCCCCGCACCGGCCCCTCCAGCTTCCGTTCCTCCCCTTCCAGTGGTCCCCTCAGGTGCGCCCCCCGCCTTCCCTGGCATCCCACCGCCTCCGGGCGTTTTCCCAGGAGCACCTCCCTTCCTGCCCACACTCCCTGGCATGCCTCCCGGGTAGGTCTTTTCGTGTCTATATTATATCATATGTTTACCTGGCTCCAGGCCTCCCCCACCCGGTTTCCCGGTCCCTGCAGGTTTTCATCCAGGTATGATGCCGCCTTTCCCTCCGCCGCCTGGTATGGTTCCTCCATTCCCTCTGCCTGGTATGACACCGCCTTTCCCTGTCCCCTCCGCAACCCCGCCTGTGTTTCCTGGCTCGACACCTATTCCGCCTTCGTCGTCCGTCACGCCGGCCCCCGTATTGGGTCAACCCATGGCGCCGCCCCCGCTAACACTCCCCAACCCATCGCTCGCCCAGACGAACCCGGAGATGAAGAAGAAGACAGTACTCAAGTACTCTGAGCCAAATTTTTCCCCGGTAAGTTCCATCTTGTCTCTAATTTACTTATGTATCCTGATTACACCCTCATTGTGAAAGGACGAGGTCCGCGCTCGGCACCCGAATTATTACGTTGCTAAGGACATGCTTGCGTCTGTTCCCGAGGCAAAGACTGATGCTGCGCATACTCAGATCGCGCCCGAGGCTGAGGTGGCTGCTGCTCCAGAGGAGGCGCGCGGGAAGAAGCGGGCACGTGCAGAGGACTTCTTGTAGTGGTCGATGAACGTTGGAAAGTGATAGAAAAGGGAGGGTTGAAGGAGGCGGAGACTTACCAGTCCGTCCCCTCTACTCGTGCTCTTGTGTTGCCCGATGTCCTTGCTCATCTTTTCTACTTCTCGAGCTCTAGAGATCATGTAGAGGGTCTGTCCACGATGGGCAATGCTGGTGCGGGCTTTTTTTGCTTTCTTTCGTTTCTTTTCCCTTTGGGGTTGTGTTCGAAATATGTGCGGTCGGTCCTTCGTTTTCCCCTACTTGTGTCTATGTCTTTCTACCAAACGAATGCTCCACAAGGTTCGTGATGATTTGAATGCTAGTATGCCAGTAGTAGGGACACGTGTTCCTTGGGTTGGGTTATGACTAATCCCACTGAAGTCAATGCGCCAATTGCAGGAGATTGTAATGTACCTGCAAGTGATGGCGTATCAGAGTTGTCACAGCAATGATACGAATGTGATAACAGTATCAAGTCCATAGCCACTGCAGCCGTTGGTGGCGCATTCAGCTGAGGTGCCATGTCCATATTTCATGTCGATGATGGGCCATTGAGCCGCACACCATTCTTGATTCAAGGGAACAAGGAAGGGACATGCAGTCAATCTGCGTGGACTGATTGTTTGATGCGCACGCCGTCTTTCTGCTCGCTAACGGCCACAATTATTGATATCGGCGCCTAGACCGACTTTCGGGGGGTCCTCGAAAAGTCTTGGGTGTATCTGTTTCCCACCACCTGGGCGCAGTAACAACTCGCGCCACCGACTACGCCAGATGTTCGGCTGGGCTGAGTGTACTGGAGTACAAAGAGGGCCGGTTTCCCTAACAGTCCCATTTTCCCTTGCAGCATGACCTTCGGTTACTACACTTCACCTATAAGTACCCAGTGTACTATACTGATGATACTTTGCAGACGGGGGGGAATGCCCCAGGCGCGCAGTATACCTTATAGTCAGCAAAGCAAGTGGGACAGCCGTCAATCTTGTCAGTGGTCACTCTACAAATGGAACAAAAATCCAGGGATGGGCTCCCGACTCCCATTCGATCCATTCTTTCAATCAGCTGTGGCTGATCGAGCAGGTCCCAAATCAGGTGTATTACACGGTGCGAAATGTGCGATCGAACACCTATATGGACTTGTGCGCAGGATCGGTAGTACAAGGTACGGACGTGCAAGGTTGGGAGGGCAATAGCAGTGCTGCTCAGCACTGGTACATCGACGGCGATGACCAGAAAGGCTACACGCAAGTTTTCCTATTCTTATATCCCCCAATGCATGCAACTCAGTTGGCAGGTTTAAAAACCGTGCCTCTGGAATGGTGTTGGATCTGTACGGTGGGTGGTCCGCAAACGGGACAGCCATCAAATGCTATAGTCATCATGGAGACACGAACCAGACATGGTACCTGCGTTGTCACAGTCATGCCCCCGGCGCAATAGATTCGCTACTCCGTGCTGGCCAGCACATCGGTATGAGTTTCAACCATTATGTTAGTGACACCATGTCCGTATCTTGCTTCTATTATCCCCGGATTTCAAAACGAGTTTGAAGCTGCTGACGACTTGGTCTCGTTTGTTTGTAGATATATCACCCTTCCGGTCGGCGTCGTCAGCTGGATCTGGAAAAATAAGGGCATTGGCTCTCGTTCCCGGAGATCGGAATCATATGACTACGACGATTTCGCATTCGCGATGAAAGCCGCCATCGGTGACTGGGTATATGACAACATCGGCACGCCAGTGAGCCATCTCTTTCAAACATTTTTCCCGACTATCCTTTGTGACTATGTACAAGGTGGCAGTCGTGTTTGGCATCATGTACTGTACGTCTAGTAGCGGCCAGGGTGGACACGCATACAACTGGTACCCTACTCCTGACTTCTCGTCCATCCAAATCTTCGATCCACAGAATGGAGAGACACTGAATGCATCTCAGTACAGTGCATACTTTGGGATTTACTAAACGATTCGTCGCTACTTGTATGCTTGCCACGTACACATGGGTATTCCACATGTAGTTGATAAGGTGTGCGCATGAACATATTTTTTTGCCCGAAGGCGAGGACATTGTTCGTGCAGTGGGCGAGAATCCCGGATGCTTGGGCAAACTCCGAAATGGGGAAGACCATAGGTCAGAGTAGGGTAATATCTTGATGTGTGCAAGTGAACTTCTTTTGGATGAGCCAGAGGGTTGAGATGTTCAAGTTGAGACTGCCTTGCCCTGGGCGCTGGATGTGTGTCCCAAATGGTCCCAATAAAGCTCGCTCAGACGCGGGCACGTGGGAAACTTGAAATGTTGTTGCTGGCACACAAAGAACAGCTCAGCTTGACCTCAGCTTGACGACAACAACAACATCGAGCATGGGCTAGATCACCGGGTTCCTTCGGGCTTGGACGTCAGTGCTGAAAAGCCATAGACAGAGGGCTGGCTACTGTTTCTGGTGAGATAAGGTAATTCTTACGCGCGGTGCCACGGCCACATGTAGTAGGGGTGGCAAAAGAATGTCGTGTCGTCCTTTCCGGGGCATTCACGCACTCTCACACATCAGCTTACGAATCCCTAGGTAAAGGGCAAAACTTCCCTAACAAACTGAAGCCATACCCATTTTTTCCCCTGGTAGCATGACGTTCGGTTGTTGCACTTTTGCATCCGTTAAACGCCCAGTGTTCTGATGACAATTTGCAGATGGCGGGAGATGCCTCAAGCGCGCAGTATACCTTATTGTGAGTAAAGCAACCGAGACGGTCGTCGATCTCTCCTGTGGACAAACCGCAAATGGAACAAAGATTCAAGGATGGGCTTCCGATCGCCAATCCATCATTCATTCAACCAACTGTGGTTGATCGAACAGGTCCCGAATCAGGTGTACTACACCGTGCGGAATGTGCGGTCAGATACCTACATGGACCTGCGCGGAGGATTGGCAGTAAATGGTACGGATGTACGCGGTTGGGAGGGTAATGACAGTGCTGCTCAGCATTGGTACATCGACGGAGATGACCAGGGAGGCCACACGTGAGTTTTCAGTCTCTAGGGTACATTCGATGTACCTCATTCGACTCACTTTTCCAGGATTAAAAACCGTGCCTCTGGAATGGTGTTGGATCTGCGCGGTGGGCAGCCCGCAAACGGGACAGCGATCAAATGCCATAGTCATCATGGGCGTAACAACCAGATATGGTACCTGCGTTGCCACAGCCGTGCTCCTGGAGAAGTAGACTCGTTGCTTCGTGCTAGCCAGCATATCGGTATGAATTTTAATCGTTATGTCGGTGACACCTTGTCAGTATCTAGGCCTGCTTCTACTCTCGGATTTCAGAGTAATAAGTTTAACTGATTGAGGATTTACCCCATTCGTAGATATGTCACTCTTCCAATCGGCGTTGTCAACTTGATCTGGGCGAAGAAGGGCATTGTCTCTCGTAGGCGCAGATCGGAATCATACGACTACAATGATTTCGCATTCGCGATGAAAACTGCAGTCGGTGACTGGGTACATGACAACGTCCGTGCGCCAGTGAGCCATTTCTCTTGAAACGTCTCATCCTCAAAATTCTGACCATCCTCGTGACTATTTTCTATTTTTAAAAAAGGTGGCGGTTGTGTTTGGCGTCATGTACTGTACATTTGGCACCGGCCAGGGTGGACACGCATACAACTGGTACCCTACTCCTGACTTCTCATCCATTCAAATCTTCGACCCACAGAACGGAGAAACACTGAGTTCGTCTCGGTACAATGCATACTTCGGCATTTACTGAAGGATACTTCGGCTCATCACTTGCTTTTCACGTACATCTGGACTTGCGAAATGTAGTTGATAGCGCACGCGGTTGAATATTCGCCTCAAGGTGAGGACATACATATGCACACCCTCGGATCACCCTTGCCAGGGATCACCTTTGACTGCGCCCGCCCAGAGGCGGCCCTCTCCGAGACAGCTCGAGTGCATAACTTGAAGGACAATGCTACGTGCGGCCCTAAATGGCGATCTCGATGTTTGAATGACGAATCGGGCTCGCTCAGACACAGGCAGCCTGAGTGGGAAACTCAAGACGTTGTTCTGATTAACCATCTTACGTCTATCGCAAGACAAATGGATAGTACTCCTGACCGGGGGAAAAGAAAGTCGTCGCACCAGTGAAGGACAACATTGAGTGTGTGGGCCAGACCGACGTCAGTGCTCCTCCACCTTGTTCCAACCGCGCACACAAGAAACCATCGTCAAGTGGTCATTACCGGTCATTCACTTAGACCAGCTGTTTCTTTTTTTCATGTCATCGGATACCATGGAGCGGTTCGATGGCGTAGTTGGTTATCGCATCTGTCTAACACACAGAAGGTCCCCGGTTCGAACCCGGGTCGAACCATATCCTTTTTCTATCCCAGTTCGAATAGCTCAGGGAAATCGCATTACTGTTTTCTCCCCATTCCCATCGCATGGTTTGAAGTCCGTTCATAGTGAGAACAGAGTCAAAGACAAAGACTGGTCTATTTCTATCACCTAACTCTACTAGCCACAACGATCGGTCACGGTTCTGACTCTCGGACTCTCGGCTAATGTTTCAGAACCCGAGAACAGACGACCCCCACCAGGAATCAGCATACTGCAGATGCCGGGACTGTGACGATGACAGGAAGAACCACTGCACAAACTTGAACGACTGTGCCATCGAGGTGCAAAAACGGATCGACAGCATCAACCCGAAATTAAACGCTACCGTCTCCCCCCACATGGAAACCTATCCCTGACCAGGAGGAGCTTGCTACTGACACTGACCTTGGTACTGACTGACAGCAAGTTCAATTGCGGGCGTGTTTACGCAACGGATTTTCAAACGTGGACGCGTTCAAGCTTTCAAGCCTTCCTGCGACGCGACTCCGGAACGCGTAACTTAGTGGACAGCTCAGGTGGATTGACGCGTCGAGGGTCTCATCGAAGGGGTTTACGCCGAGGTGCTCCGTTCCGAGAACGCATACCTTATAACATGTACGTCTATCTACCTCTAATGTCACAAGTACTGTACAAGAAAAACATCAGGACGTCGAACTCACAAGTCCAGGCATGGGAGTCACAAATCCCGAATTATAACCTCCTCGAATCCCAGCCCAATTAGCTCGTTCTACTCCGACCCACCGAGTCTCGGCTTCTTCGCATTCGAGACCTCGTCGATTTTCATGAGATCTTGTCGATGTTTCGAGGCCTTCTTGGAGTCGGCACTGCATGAGTTACTATGCCATTCAAGCAACGATGGCCGCTCCTTGGGATCATACCCGCTCAGGTTCGTCGCAAATGCCTTCAGACGCTCGTCTCCTTTCCCGAACCTGTTGAGAAGGTACAGAAGAACCCGCCCACAGGCCCATCGGTCGGCTCTGATCGGACTGTGCCTCTTGTTGAGTACGACCTCGGGCGCCATCCAATGCTTCGTCCCGCATTGATCATCGACCTCCTCGTCCTCATCCTTCACTCGCATCGCGGCATCAAGATCGATGATTTTCAAGCGAAAGTCCCGGTCGACGACAAGGTTGTCGGGCTTGATATCTCTGTGAGCGACACTGCACACGTGGAGATATGCGACGCCTTCGATGAGGCCCAAGCAGACTTTTTCAAGCCTCTTAGGCGAGATCTCAACGTAACCTTGGACGGTGATCATTTTGGGTAGAATGACCCATCCGTCGAATGACTCGATTAATGGGATAACATGGTTCGACTCCAGTTTCACGTCCTTGAAAAGTGTCAGGATCTCAATCTCGTCCGATTCCTCCCGAACTTTCTTCGCGATGAATTTCTTCTCCGGATCCTTGAGTCGATACACGGTGAGGATATGATCCGGCCTCTAATGTCGAGCGTCATCATAGCGAAAAACGGGTAGGAAAGGGTTGACAGGGACCTTGAAAATCGGTTCAATTTCGATACCCTTGTCATCCACAATGACATCCGATTTGACCTCATAGCCTTGTGCTCTGAGCTGTGCGTGGTCACCTCCGCCCGCGCCTCCGTCCCCTCCGTCTGCACTGTCATCGTCTGCACTGTCATTGTCATCTTCGCGAGCATCCTTCCGACCGGCATTTTCCTTCGTAACTTTGGTGTGCCTCGACTTCAATCTGCGCGCTTTGACCCTAGCTTTAAGCAGGCGAATTGCGTCTCTCATATCTTGGTTTTGATCTTCGTCGACTTTCATGCAAAGTAGGTTGTACAAAATGCGTGTAAACTTGGCGCGACCCTCCGCGGTATTCAACGAAAGCCGCTTAGCGTGGTAATAAACCTACGACGATTCAGCCTGCGGGATTGTTTATTACAAAGCACAACCTACCTGTTGGCTGTTCTCGGACTCGGGCTGGAATAGGGAATAGCAAGTTGCGCTGCCATTGTCCCAAACAAAGATAGCAGAGAGGACAAATCTCTTTTCCTTTTGGAATGCCCTCACAAACTTGTTCGCGAAACGAACGATAAAGGCCCCCGTGATAAGCATCTGGACGAGATTATGGGGGTAATGATACGTTGATGTGGAGTAAACCTCCACAAGCAGTCGGGGAAGATGCGAATTTGATATGAAAAGGTCACTACGAGGACGGTACTTGCGGAGTTCTTCACCTCGTGTAGAAGCTTGACCCGATTGATAATCTTCATATTTCAAGATAACATCGAGAGGCCACTGCCAGTGACTGTTTCTGCAGAGACCAGTTAAGTCGCAATTGAAAGTGGTAGACAAGTGATCACTTACTGCCGAGCGTCTTCCATTCCGTTCTGTACAGTACAAGCCAGCGGGCCGAAGAAGACCATGTTCATCACATGTTTCTTTAAGGGGGGTTTACTATTGACATTCGCTTCCCAGAGTCGTTCCCAATCACAAGACGTGATGAATGTGGTGTGCACCACCTCCCGTAGCTTGGCATGGCGCGTAGTCTTGTGAGATTCCTCGTCAGCGATCGAGTTCTCGAGGAGCTCAAAATAAGGTCCAGAATCGGACTGCAATGCAGCAGCTGATGGAGAACACATCCATTTCTACACTGGACCATCAAAATCGAACTGGAGACGGGCAAGTCAACGAAACAGCGCACGGGGTCTAGACTTGGCTTGCTCTCCGTGATTCGCTCATGAGTCGTAAGATAATCTGGAAGACCCTCCGGCAGTACGTCTTGTTGGGAGACATCGTCGTCTTGTACGGGAAGGAACAGGCGTACGTCATGTATATCGTTATCCTCGATATCCTCTTTGCAGAACTTTGTGAGGCTCCTCACTTTGACGAAAATATCCCTGTACTCTTCCAAATTGCTATCGGGAGGAACATCTGCCATTGCACCTTCAAGAAGTAGGCTTCGTCAGATATCCAGAGCTAAGACAGAGAGACGCATGAGGCACTCACCAGCAAGAGTTGGAGTGGCCTTCTTCGGGCGGACAAAGATATGCAGATGGCTATTGGGAGGTCCCTCAGGCCACACATCGCAAATTTGATCAAGTTCGTCCAATCGATCATCGGAAGTGGGCCGAAATCGGCCTGCACGAATTTCGCGTTTTATTTCCGGATCCCTAAGATTCGCTTCGACCTGCGAATGTAACAAGGCAGCAGGGCCCATTCATTACGTCGATGCTCATGTAGACATTGTGATATCGCACCTTAATGAGGTTGAGGTCGGTAGGTTCATATCCGACGAGGAAATAGGGTTTTTTGGCATGAATTTGCCTTTGTAGTTGAATAATGGTTCGGGCGGGTGTAACCGAGACGTCAAAGTAAGCAGTGTCGCCTTCAACACTGCACCACAGGAGGATTTCTGCCATTGATGCAAAGGATATAGAGGGGTTGGGATTGGGATTGGGATTGATCGGGGCTGGTGGTGTTTGGTGGTTGAGAACGTTTGAGGTGGCAGTCGTGCAATAGGGGTCAATAAATGTCATCAACCATCAAACAATACTATCTACTGTACTATAATATAAAGGAACTGGGGGGAAAGATAAATCGGAATCCTTCGCCTCTCATCGTTTAATTTATCTGGGTCAGAGCTATCCGCCTGTTCTGCAAGAGTCACCAATAGATGGGAAGAGGTTTTCTGATTGGTTGGACAAAAGTCTGCTATCTGCGTTTCGTTCGTGTTGAGAGGGAAAGCACCGCTCACATGCGTCGTTTGTCGTGCACTGAGTTCGGTCTCTTATTTTGCTTTCATGCACGCAACACGCCACTCTCATCTGTCGTTCGCTCCTTCGTGCGACGTCCGTTTTCCCGTAAAGTCCACGCGCATCCCTCATAAGGAAGGTGTGCTTATATAACGCAAAGGCGCGTCCGTAGGCTACTTAGCCACAATGATCACGTGGTCGGACACGGTGGTTGGCGCTTTCTTTCTTTCCCAGTCACTCAACGATCATCGATAATCAAAACGTTGCCTCCCCTTTTCTCCTTGAAAGTCCGATTCTGATACGAGTACATAGAGTAGAGCCAAATGTGAGTGAGAGCCTGACTCGTCTCATTAAATGCCTGATCCTAGTACACCCCCCAACTCTCAAGACGTCACTCCTGGGACAGCTGTATCTGATACCACTCCCTTGAGGCGAGACATCTCTGGCAGCGCAGCACACACTTCCACACCTCCTCAAAAGGCATCAGAACGCTACGCCGACATGACATTCGATGCCTGCGAGAAGTTCGTTGGGCCCATGCCCGTAGAGGTTTCTTCCAAGAATTTGTTCCGTCTGCGCCTGCCCCCGCCCACAAGGCAATTTCGTATTTTCCGAAGTCACTGTCTCACAGAATGAAGATAAATTTGTGACCCCTCCTTCAATCTTCCTTGATGATCGGGTTGAAAGCTGACGACGCTATAGATCAAGGCAATTCGTGAATCCAAATTATGCCCAGACTTACACCTCATGAATACTACATATAAAGCCAGTAGACATATCGTCTCAAGCCCGACATTTCCTTTTATTCACACGCTCACAACATCGACTCTGTCAATGAGCCGCCAACAGAACTCGATTGGGGACTCATCGAATTGTGGATCGAAAACAAACCCAAATCCGAGGATCCTTTCATGAAAATCCAGGAATTGCAAAAGAATGTCGAGGACGTCTCTAGTCATGTCGGTTGGACCAACCGGGCCTACAAGACTTGTGGACAGCTGATTGCCTATGCGAGCGCACTGCACCGATCCCAATTCCGCGTCTTTTCGTTTTCCATTGCCCTATTTGGCGATTCATGTCGCTTACTTCGATGGGACCGTAGTGGGGTGATCTACACAGAGCTGTTCAGGTGGGCAGATGGTGACCTTTTCGAATTCTTGTGGAGGTTCAACTACCTTTCTGCTATCGACCGCGGTCACGATGCAACTATCTCCTCCGCTGCGGATGGTGAGGCAGAGGTTGCCCTTCCGAAACTACAGACGTATTCGAAGTTCGGGAATCTCAAGAAGGAACATCTCCACAGGATTCTTGTCTGGGATGACCGCGCTCCTAATGAAGCACCTAGGCATTACATCACACCGAGTGCGAAATGGGCCACAGAGGCGCTTATCGGCCGGGCCACTTTTGGTTACATCGCCTACGACGTTGAGAGTGGCAATCTTGTCTATCTCAAAGATTTCTGGCGCGTCGACCATCCGGAAATCCAAAAGGAAGGGGATGTTTATCGCGAATTGCAGGAAGCTCATGTCCCGAACATTGCAGAGATGGATCGCGCTGGCGATGTTCGTTTGATACGTGGTGTTGGCGATCTTCGAGTCTCCGCGCTGGAGGTGCAAAGGACGAAAGCGCAAGACTATGTTAGCGGACCAGGAAGGCGGCATTCATGGTGCCCTGGCCACCCGAACGTCGAGCGCTATGTTCATTATCGACTGGTCCTGAAGACTGTTGGAATGCCGTTGAACCAATTTAAATCGACTAGACAACTTTGCGAGGTGATCCGGGATGCCGTTGTCGGTGGGGGACACCTTTTCTCCGTATTGTTTCCGAAGCTCAGCATGCCTCTTAGCCCACACAGCTGCTTACAACAGAGCTCGGATCTTACACCGGGACGTGAGCGCGGGCAACATCCTTATCACTGATAAGGGTGGCGGCATTTTGATCGATTGGGACTTGTCAAAAAAGGTGAAGGAATCCCCGGAGCCGAAGCCTAGACTACATTCACGGACGGTGGGACCCCCAAGTGACGCTCTTTCCCATCGTCAAGCTAATTTGGTTTTGCGGTCAGGGGACATGGCAATTCATTTCAGTGGCTCGTTTGCTTGACCCATGTTCTGCGCCACACCAAGTCTCCGATGATCTGGAGTCCTTTTTCTGGGTGCTCTTGTACCAGATTGTCCGCTATCGGGATACTTTGAAGCTTGGCCGTAAAGAAAGCGTGGCGGATGTATTTGACCAGTATGAGTCGAAGAAAGTTGGCCTCTCAAGGGGTGGAAAGGGAAAATTGGCGGTCCTCAGAGGCATTGAAATGTCAACTCCGTTCATTCTAAGCCTCGTCGACACACCCTGCTCCTCCATTATTGAAGAGTTGCGGATACGTTTTCGTGACTTCTACCACTTGATCACTTACGATGCACTGCCACTTCGCATCGCGAAGCACTACACAGAGCAAAGGGAGAGGGACCCACTTGTGTGCGCAGCGCGCGACAAGCTCCGGTCCTCTGATGACTTCCTGGCCATTATCAACGAGCACTTGGAATCCGAGTGGGGCGTAGATGATGATGGTAGCCTGGATCTATCCGAACCTCTCTCGGATGCGTCAGCGAGTAGGAACCGCCGAAAGCGTGCGGCCAGAGACAGCTTTGACAGCGAGCAAAATTTCCACGTGAGACGTAAAGGCCTCAAGCCCCCAAAGTCACAAGAAAGGTCTAGGAACGAGCTTTCATCCCAAACCTCTTCCAACCACGACAGACTGTTCAGCGTAGCCGCGCCGATCCATAGTTCAAGTGGTGGTGCCCACCCCTCGGGCAGCCTCGAACCGAGTCACGATGGTTCATCAATGAAGCGGTGACACTTTTTGGGAATTCTCCACGTATATCTGATCCGCGTCGCAGGCTTGTATCTACAGAGCACTGTACTAGTACGTACAGTACTTGATTGACAAGTGTACCTTTCTTTCAGGCACATGAGACTTTATCACCGAGTACGTGATCATCGAGTTCCCCAGTAGGCCTTGGCTCGGGCTCGGGCTCGGGCTCGGACAAGGATGTCACTGTTGACCGGAGCTGGTGTTCCCAGGCTTGAGTTGGCAGTATCCGGATATAACCCTTGGTGGGTTTAATTATAACGCTATCGACAAGACCAATTCGTGTTTCTTCAAGTTGCGTGTAGCAGTCGCAGCTGAGCAAATGATGTGTGGACTTCTCGTGCCGTTCACGGTGACAACTAGCACAAGGGCGGTGCTTGTGGCGCTGCGCTGCGGGGTGATCAACTCATGATCGAGAATCAGGCCCACGACGAAGATAACTTAACAGTTTTGACGCGCGAGATGCTCGCTAATCCCCCTCGCATGTCGCTACATGTCGATCGTCCAGGAACGCACGAAGCGCGTCCGGGCTTCGGCGAGCCACTCTTGCTTGCTTCGGCCTCGGTCTCCAACGCCGTCAATTGCCGCGTCCGGTGACCCAGTAGTGTCTGGTGACTGGCAGACCAGACTGGGTGGCTGACTATTCCTCCCGAATTATGGATATACCCCCAAAACTCGGAAGCTCACTTGGCCCAGAAAAGGACCACCCTCCTTTTGTCTCGGATGATCGCACTTGCAATGAGAAATTCAGGTGCTCTATTATGACGAATCCAAAAAAAAAAAAAAAAAGGGCAACAGAGTAAGTCGTCGGCGACATCGCTTTGAGTGGTTCGGGGAAGAAACCTCAGATGATTTGATGCATTGTCTGTCCAGAGGAATGGGGAGATTGCCTGTTACAACAACACTTGTTAACATATTCCCTGTTGACCTCTGGCTGCACATGCTGACGGACAACACAGCAGCCCTTGACACAGCCCTTCGTTTCTGTAGGCTGTAGGCCGCAGAAATCCAGCCAAGTCCTCCTGCGACTTGATGGGCGCCAGCATCAGTCGACAGGCCCTCGGCATTTATGAATTACACGCGCTCTCGAGATTGATTTTTCGATGGACCGTCTAGTGAACACCCTGCCAGTGGTTGCATCGGTAGTCCACGCATCGAATCATACGGTCCATTTCCGACTGGTCCCCGACACCTGTTGGAATACCGTAGAATGGTTCGGGCATCTAGGTCTGGTAATTGATAGCTACATAGGGTGATGTAGGGTGTCGTTATCTCTTCTGGAAGCCATTCATTCCCTTGCGTCCTCCCTGAAATTACTGAAATCCCAGCGGAGTTTGTAGGTCATACCGCTGTGTACTTACGATTGAGCTCAGATCTTACACCAGGACGTGAGTTCAGAAGTGTCCTCGACACTAGATAGCAGGATTTTCGTGGAGTGGTATCCTCAAAGCTTACATGGTAATGTAGTCAATCTACAGTGTATCCGTACATGATGCATGATGCGTAGAACTGAGCAACAAAAAACAAAAAAGAGGTGTATCGCAAGCGTCCAGAGCTTTTCTATACCTTACCCCACCATCTCCGCAGCACAAAATACCGGGTCAGCGCGAGGAGCACCACAGCGACCATCACCATGGACCCTAAAAGCAGGCGAAAAAAAAACGCCCATGCGCACCTTCAGCACCCGAATCTTCCTGGTGGGAAGGGAGATTGAAAAAACCCACCTGCATAGAGCCCGACGATCGAGTAGTTTCCCGTGCTGCGATTGATCGCGCCGGATATGGGCGGACCCGCCAGCGCGCCGAGGGACAGTATGGTAAGGTACATGCCCGCGCGACGCCCGACGTCGGTCATGTCGCCGAGCGCGACCATCGGCTCACAGATGAGGCCCACGAATGCGCCGGACGACGCGCCGTAAAGCACCGCGAGCGTGACGAGCGCGCCCGTCCCGCGGATGTGTGGCCAGATGAAGGTCATCACGCCCGCGAGGAATCCCGCGGGCGTCATGACGTTGAGAGCGCCTGCGGTTGTAAGAAAAAAATGCGCGAATGAGTTTTTTTTCGTTTGCGAGGCGGCGGCGGGGCACTCCCCGCCAGTTGTGTTTTTTTGTACTGTATGTGACGTACCGATACGGTCGGCTAACACGCCGGCGGATAGACGGCCGACGGCAGAGCCTGCGTTGGCGATGGAGACGAGGTAGGGGGAAAAATGGCGCGGGACGCCCTGCGAGGGCCCACTTGTGTCGATGAAGGTCAGGACTGTCCGTGAGAGTGGGGGTTAGTCCTGAGTCGTTGTAGGACGAGTAGGAGTATGCAGACTGACCGGTGTAGAGGCCGAGGAAGGCTATAAAGCCGGATGCGGAGTACGTCGTATATGCGGGTGACTTGAATTGCTTTGGGTTGAAAAGGCCACCAGAGACGCAATCGGGGGGAGTCTACGTCTTACAGTCTGCACCTTGTTAGCGTCCATTAGCGGGGCATCCGCGGTGTTTCGCGTACCAAATTCATGATTCCCAGAAAAAACATCAAAATGAACGCGATGATTCTCATCGACCACTTGAACCTGTGCGCCAACTCAGCCAAGGCAATGGATAAATTGATTTACGCCTACCCTACGGTAACGTTCAAGTTGCGGAATGCTATCGGGAGAAGCGTGCCACCAATAGAAGCCACGCTGGCAACAATTCCCAAAGCCGTCGACCGTCTCCTTTTGAACCAATGGGCAAGGATACCCATCATAGGCCCAAAGATGATACCACATGATGCCTATGAACGAAAACAGTAAGCGGCACTGGCAAAGCAATTGCTAAAGGCGACAATCCAGAACACTGACACCAACACCAAAACCCTGACAAAGCAGAAATTGCCAGTATTTGTGGCACTCCGCAACGAGGAGCGTGAACAGGACAAGAGTTATCGATGCAATGGATATAGGGACATGGAAGTAACCGATGTCGTATAAGCGGCCGGTGATAAGCGCCGGGAAGAACACCAAGGAATACTGGCGCAGCCTGTTAATTCCATTGGGCACTAGAGCATCCGATTGGAACAGGTACCTGAGTCGACCCTATCCAGGCACTACATGGATGACAATATTGGATTCCCCGAGGAAAGAATAAGAATGGCGGATATAATATGACGTACATTGTAGATGGCGAAGTACCACTTAGTAAGACGTTCTGATAATGATCTTGGAATACCTGGGCATATCGCAATCAGTATCTGGGAAAAGGATGGATTGTCTGCCTGCTTACACCAAAGGAATTCACGTAGCCAACTCTGCATACAGCATAGTTGAGCATCTTGGAGAGCTAGAGGAGAGCTACGGTACAGGGCCACTCACGTTGCAAAGGCTGCACATGATACCTGAAATACAGTCCGTCACAGCTCACAGATCTGTAGCCAGGGACGCACCCCTAGCAGCACTAACCATGCCCGTAATCCACCGTCAGGAAAGTCGTCCTGGGCATGGAGATGCCATGCCGTCTGCGAGCCTGGGGCAGAAAGGGAGGCTGAACATGACATTTCGCCATCTTTGTCGCATTTTGTTTCTTCTGTGTATGATGCGGACGAGCGACTGAGAACAGGCGACTGCAGACCTTTTTTCTCGAGGACGGTTTCTTGCGACATAGCCGAGCGAGGAGGGCGGTGCGGCAAGACAAAGCGCACTGTCGACTCCATTTTATGGTCGACGGACGATGGCCTCTCACGGAGAAACAGAATAGCCGGATTATGGATAAAGTGTCCTCTGGGGATGAGTCATGGCAGGTTAATTGAAGGCGAGCGCGCAGAAAAGCGAAAACTGGGCATCTGAGCGAACACGATTGAAATTAAAGGAACGAGGATCCTCGGCTAGGCCGATGGGCTTCCGTCTTATCGATCTGCCTGCCGAGGCTGCCGTGATCTCGGGCGGACTTGCCTACTATGGCAGTTAGAAGGCCGGATAACTCCGAAGTCCGAACGTTGGTCATCTCGTATTAGTTCCGACGTTCGCCTACGCCCTACCTTCGCTCGCGGATGGCACATCCTTCTTCCCGACTGGCACTCTCCAGGTCTCCGGATAATACCGTCAATACGTCATTTATTGTGGTCGTCACATCCTCTTTCCGCAAGCGAAAGAGCCGGTGACGGTTCTACACCTTTGGTCCTGATATGAACTTGAACGTCCGTCCTGTGGACGTCAAGATTAGCACGCCATAAAGCGGAGGACGGCGCTTGTCGCACGTCTCACATTGGTTGGAAGGCATCCACAGAGCCTGATTCTGGGACTGGGACTGGCAATGGGCATATGGATTGAACGCTTCATCAAAGAAGCGATCGAGCGATCGAGCGCGGCAAAGTCGTTGAGCCGTTCAACATGACATTTGAGCGGAGTATTGCGACTCCGAAAATGTTGTTCTGTAGCACTTTCCATGTGCGCACAGGTCCTCTACTACCTCTGAACATTCTACGATTTAGATGTTCCCTGTCTGATTTGGAATGGGGTCACTAGCGTGAGGTTTTTCTGATACAAGTCCCTCTGCTCAAACGCAACACGGACTGCCTAGGAGAGTCAGTGGACGTTCACGTTTGCAAAATGTAGTATTTGAACACCACTCAGGACTGTAAAGGTCAAGGGGAGTACCTGGCCGATTTGAAAATGCCTTTTTGCCTAATCTGTTGTTGCGCGTTGCGCGAAACACAAAATGCCTCCTTGCGTTGGGGTGAAGACCCACAGATACGAGGCACTATACACTATGACCCGCTCCGCGGCGCTGCGAGATTACGCTGGGCAGTGGGCACCGCGAAATTGGGAGCCCCCGTGTCCGCGCAGACGTCTGAACGTTAAAGTGAAGGGATAGATGTCCGGAGACGGATGGTGGCATAACAATACAACTTGAAGTGCGCGGGCGATCAAATCGGTGTGCTACGCCATCGAGCGAGCAGGGATGCGTGGCAACCTGCGCAAGCAGCACAAGACGTTTCGTATCCTCATCCCATGGGGCACCTCAGAACGGTTTATCCATAACGGCCGTACGGTTCACGTTATACAGTACGTATGTCAAGAAACCGTTCGCGCGCGCTCACCGCGTGACCGGTGCGGTGGCGCGCGGCAATGCAGCGAAATGAGAAGCCGCAAATCCGGACCTACGCGATGGCTGCAGGCGTCGCGTCACAAGCCAACATTGATTACCCCGCGGCGCTGGAACAGCACATCCGGTGGTGGTGTTCCGGCCGTCGGCACCGGCGTACGGCGTACGCACTTCGCCACTTCTGGCCCAGTAAGCGACATTCGAAGGGCTTCTGCGCCGCGGAGCGCAATGAATTGTAATGCGCGTACAGCTCGATTGTCAATGCAGTACCGACGGCGTCCATTCCCTCTACCAGGACTGGGCTTTACTTACATACCGTAAGGTGTGTCGCACATGGCGAGCGAACATCGTTGCAGTGGCCGTATGCTCGGCACATGGCAGGTCGCTTTATGGATCACATTAATTTTGAGATCTAAGTTTGAACTGCGGAGAACAGCGCCGCGAAATCTTCTGAAATTAAGAAAAGATGCAGGGTTTGCGAGATTAAGCCTTCTTTTCTTCTAGGTTACAAGCTCACAGTAAGTCGCCTCGGTAACCCGGTTGTGTTTCATGGCGCTGTAACCCCTCGGATGTAGATACGAAAGGCTCTGCCCGCGCAAAAACCATTGATTCCCCAAGGAGGTGGTCATTGAAATTCCCGAGAGGTAGGCATTGCCCCGAGTGCCCACTCAGGCATGGTGGTTTCATGAGCCCGAGACGAATGCTAAGCATTCGCCCCATGGGTTTTCGCGGCTCTCCGACTAGCTACCATCACTGTCTTCGCGCTTGTGTCCGTGCCTGATAAAGGATCACGCCGCCATGAGGGGGAGTATAATGGGGGTGAGATGAACGCGCATTCATGGGCTGTGGCATTGACTTGAGCCAAGGGTATGCCTCCTATGCGTCTCCAGTGAATGTTCTGCTCGTCTTCACAGTTGTCTCCAGCTTTTCTCTTCCGGCGATTCCGAATGTGCCGACAGGAGGCTCCGATATGCCAACATCGTCCCAGCTGGACCCAGGTGCCTTGTCGATGACTGTCAGCGTTGGGTCAGAAAACCAAGCTTCTCGCGGCGTTTCGCACTCGTGGCCCCTGCTCTCCGCGATCTCGAATCTCGAACTTCGGATTGGCTGCGTGAAGTGAAGATGCCCATTCGCATATGAGGGTAAACGTCGTGGGTTATATGCGTGAGGTATTCATGCAGTTGTTTGTACAACACTTGTACAGTGAAAATAACATGCAGCGATCAGCTGTACGTAGAAATGATGCTGACGAGATCACCGTTTAGATGAAGGACCATCGTTACTTGGTCCGGGGCTGCCAGAGGGGAGGACGCCACCCTAGGCCGTTCCCTTGAGTTCGGAGGCATGAGTCCTTTGCGCGTCACGTGAATATTCTGTTCACCGTCCTCGCTGTCTCAAGCAATCCGCTTTCGGCGATTCCTACTCCCGACAGGTGGTCATCAGAGAACCGGAGCTTGTCGCGCGCTGCGCACACAAATGCCCCCCCTCTCCCTTCGCTCTGCATAGTGCTTCGCAATGCGAGGCGCCAGTGCATCGTAAGTGGTCAAGTGGTAGAAGTCACGAAAAAGTATCCGCAACTCTTCAATAATGACGGAGTAGGATGTGTCTACGGGACTCAGAATGAGTGGAGTTGACGTTTCAACGGCCTCTGAGGACGGCTAATATCCGGATAGTGGTCAATCTGGTACAAGGGCACCCAGAAAAAGGACTCCAGATCGTCGGAGACTTGGTGTGGCGCAGAAAATGGGTCAAGCAAACGAGCCACCGAAATGAATTGCCATGTCCCTGACCACAAAACCAACAGCTTGACGATGGGAAAGAGTGTCACTTTGGGGTCCCACCGTCCGTGAATGTATTTTAGTCTAGGCTTCGGCTCCGGGATTCCTTCACCTTTTTTGACAGGTCCCAAATTGATCAAAATGCCGCCATCCCTTATCAGTGATAAGGATGTTGCCCGCGCTCACGTCCCGGTGTAAGATCCGGGCTCTGTTGTACGCAGCTGCGTGGGCTGAGAGGCATGCTGAACTTGAGAAAGAACACGGAAGAAAGGCGTCTCATACCGACAATGCCATCACGGATCACCTCACACAGCTGTCGGTCGATTTAAATTAGTTCAGCGACATTCCACAGTCTTCGGACCAGTCGATAATGCGCATAGGGTGCGACATTCGGGTGACCAGGGCACCATGAATGCCGCCTTCCTAGTCCGCTGATGTAGTCTTGTGTTTTTGTCCTTTGCGCTTCCAGCGCTGAGACTTGAAGCTCGCGATCACCCGTATAAGCGAACATCGCCAGCGCGATCCATCTCTGCAATGTTCGGGACACGAGCTCCCTGCAATTCGCGATAAACATCCCCTTCCTTTTGGATTCCGGATGATCAAAGCGCCAGAAATCCTTGAGATAAACAAGATTGCCACTCTCGAAGTCGTAGGCGATGTACCCAAAATGATCCCGGCCGATAAGCGCCTCTGTGGCCCATTTCGCACTCGGTGTGATGTAACGCATAGGCTCTTCATTAGGAGCGCGGTCATCCCAGACAAGAATCCTGTGGAGATGTTCCTTCTTGAGATTCCCGAACTTCGGATACGTCTGTAGTTTCGGAAGGGCAACCTCTGCCTCATCATCCGCAGCAGAGGAGACAGTCGTATCGTGACCGCTGTTGATGTAGAAAGGTAGTTGAACCTTCACAAGAATTCGAAAAGGTCACCATCTGCCACTTGAACAGCTCTGTGTAGATCACCCCACTACGGTCCATCGAAAAAATCGAAATAAGCGACATGAATCGCCGAATAGGGCAATGGGAAAACGAAAAGACGCGGAATTGGGATCGGCGCAGTGCGCTCGATAGGCAATCAGCTGCCCGCAGGTCCAACCGACATGACTAGAGACGTCCTCGACATTATTTTGGAATTCCTGGATTTTCATGAAAGGATCCTCGGATTTGGGTTTGTTTTCGATCCACAATTCGATGAGTCCCCAATCGAGTTCTGTTGGCTGCTCATTGACAGAGTTGATGTTGTGAGCGTGTGAAAAAAAGGAAATGTCGGGCTCGAGACAATATGTTCTACTGGCTTTTATAGTAGTATTCATGAGGTGTAAGTCTGGGCATAATTCGGATTCACGAATTGCCTTGATGTATAGCGTCATCAGCTTTCAACCATCGAGGGAGATTGAAGGAAGGTTACAAATTTATCTTCATTCTGTGAGACAGTGACTTACGGGAAAAGATGAAATTGCCGTATGGGCAGGGGGAAGGCGCAGACGGAACAAATTCTTATTCTTGGAGGAAGACCTCTACGGGCATTGGCCCAATGAACTTCTCGCAGGCATCGAATGTCATGTCCGTGACTCGGCTTAGTTTTCTGATGCCTTTTAGGAGGTGTGGAAGTGTGCGCTGGTTGCCAGAGATGTCTCGCCTCAAGGGAGTTGTATCGGAGTGTGCTGCTCCAGGAGCGACGTGTTGAGAATTGGGTGGGGCGCTGGGATTCGGCATACGTTGAGACGAGAAGTGATGGTCGGACGTGTCTCGCTTGCATTTGGCCCTAAATACCTGTAGGCCTTCAAGTCGCGAAATTTTCCGAGAAAGTGCGTCGTCGATGATGACATTGCACCTAGTCGCGATAAAAGTGCCCAAGTGCCTCGGCCTCGGCAGCAAATCCGGGTGCGGTCACGTGATAGAGGCGCGCTGTTCAAGCGCAAAGTAAGGCAAAAACCTCTTCTATCATCACTTCCCCGGGCCCACACGAACAAAACTGTACAAAACCGGACTTGCACCGGCACTTCGAGGAGATACTTATGCAAAATTCTGTCTACGGACTATTCGATGGCCTTAGTTCATCTCCATCCACTGTCGCCGTGATCTGCCCGCCGACTTGGAATATCTGCACACAAGCTCCGATAATCTAGGTACCGCTCTACAATGTGCATATCATCATCTAGCTAATCGGAGGTGTCCTTCCTGCGCCTATTCGAGAATTTGACACCTCAATACACAGTTTGAATATAGAGAAGACGAGCGCAATCTACATGACCCTTCTGATTTATGGAGTCTCCACTACTCACAATCTAGGTGGGTACCAAGGCGAGGGTGCTGTACTCTAACAGTCACGCCAGCGTACCTGCTTGCTCTTTATTGAGGCGAATTAGTATCCCCTTGCCCATCCTTACATTTACACTCAACTACAGAGCCCGGACGCTATGTTGTTCTTATGCCGTGATTCCTTACGAAGCTACGATCGATACTGGGTTCTCGCGGTATCTGCTTTGCTGTGGTTTGATGGGCATTGCAGCCCTTGACCTCCAGGTTGTCATATAGTGCCTTGCTACTCATGTCATGGGATCCGAGGGTCACCACTGAATCCGGGGAAGTCACAAATCTTCAATATTGCAGCAATTCCATCTAATAGTCACTGGGAATGTACCATAATAATGTCGGACTTCTCCGGGCCTAGCGGTGAATGTTGTGATCCACAATTGGCCGACGAAAGGCCATCTACGGCGTCCCGAATGCGCGTCCCGTGTGCGTGCTAGGAGTGACACGAGCCTACATAACTCCACCACCTAACAAGGCAACAATGGTCATTTTCGAAGAAATTTGGAAAGTGACATAACCCATCGGAACTAATTAGTACTAATTCTCGGTGAAATTTACCAGCCGTTGTGAAGAGAAACTGGAACAAAGCGAACGAAGTAGTGAAGGAAGCAGGGCACGACCGACAAAGCAGCAATAAGACGAGGACGAAACAAACGCCAAGAAAGCAAGGACTAGGAGGTAGTTACATCGCCACGGTATGAGCGCGTAGGTCACAACCAACCTCAGAACGACCATTTTTGTGTATGATGATGGCGCAATACACATCAAGAAAATTGGAACCTCAAAGGTCAGCCAATTCGAGGGTGATCACTACCCTGAATCGACGGGTGGGGACTAGTTCTATGTGAACCATGTAAACTTCTGAACCGGGCTGGTGCAAGTAGCGGCTCGCGAGACGCCGAAGGACTTCTGCAGCTGGATCGTTAGGGACAGGGCCACGGTGAGGCCATCCATCGGGAAAGGCTTGAGCTGGGCCTTCTGCGGCATGCTGAGCTGCGTGGCCATGATTCCCCTTCAGCAAATGTCCGGTAAGATGCGCGCATGCGGTGAAATGAGGTTGGTACACACGGGGGCCGGTGGGGCAACGGATTGTGTTGCGGCGGAGGCAACTCTTGCATAGTTGTTGGTACCACGGTCGAGGTACAGGTTTGGAGGCGCGAGGTCCTGCGCAATATTATTGATGAATGCGAATCGTGGTACCTTATGGGTAGATAACACTCACTGTAGGTAACGAAGGGCGATAATGGACCATGTCATGATTAGACATGTCCATGTACTGCAGGTCCTGCGGTTCGCCTTGTGCAGCTAGATTTGGAAGGGGCGAGGGTACGGCCCCCCAATGGCCATCAGGTCGGCGATAACTAGCAGCGTTCACTGGCAGGAGCTAAGAATGATTCACGCAGGTGAAAGTTTAATGAATAGGAAAATATCGTGATGGAAATCACTGACGACAGCGCTTTGTATTGTAGCGGCATGACCGCGGAGCTGGTCTGGAACTGTATGCCTGTAAGATGAGGGTGGTGACTGCGGGCGCTGGGGGGCCGGGTGTGGAGTGGCACCCCAGGATACACCCGCTGCGGGACACGTATTTCCTGGTAGACTGGTATCTGCCATCTAAACTGTGGGTTTGGAGGTGCACGACAGAGTATGCAGAACGAGAGGCCTGATGAGTTTCGTCTCGCATAGAGCCCAATCGCTTTATAGCTACACAAAGACGGGAGACCGAAAGTTGGGGGAATGTTCGGAGAGTGAGCAAATAGATAGACAAGTTAGATAGGCAGATGACGTGTTTATTGGTGGCGTTACAACGTGCCCGCCTCGATGTCTTAGAGTCTGTGAGCTCGTCCACATGGTACTTTGGTGCCTGGCGGCGCAGTCTCAATCAGGCTGTCGCAGCGAGGCAGTTTTAGATGCCCTGAGAATGATGACATAGTTCTGGCTACACACGTAGTGTATGAAGCATTGCTCTGTGTCAGCATCGTATTTGGCGTGTTATGGTGGTGCATAGAGCAAACGCACCGAGGAATACACTCTTATCTTTTCGAGCAGATGTTTCGGGTAGCCGTGGTGGTTTGGAGATAAGGAAGTAACTAGGGTGATTGCGTACAGACTAAGGATGGGTGGGCGGAGGCTGATGTCACCCTCCGTTCTCTAAGCTCCGGCCTGGACATCCTCACTGACTTCCTCACCCGACAGCCAGAACAGCAGCACACTCCAGTGCTCATCTTAATGCCAACTGCAGCGGCGTTGAACAAGGCACTGAACCCCGCGCCACACGACAGCCAAGCAGTTTCCCTAAATCACATCGCACGGCTAGACACGCTAATGCAAACCCACCCAGACCTCAAAGTCACACTGGCCTGGCTGCCCAGGAACTGCCCCTTCGTGGGCTTCCGAAGAGCCAAGCAGCTGGCGTTAGAGGCCATCCGCACAGCGAACCTCGAAGACATCACAGAACCGCAAACGATCCAAAGCCAGAAGGCAAGAGCAAAACAACGGGCCATTCAATCATGGTCAGAACGCTGGCACCAGGGGCCGCGCACTTCCTTTGCATACCAAACTGCCCTCACAAAACCGCCGGATGGAAAACCGCACCCAACCTTCCAAGCGTCCCAGGGCCCGTCAACCAAAAGAAAGACAGGGGAAGCTACCCCCCCAAGTCAGGTAGCAAAGCGAGTTAAGTTCACGCGTTCCACAATCTGCACGATGTACCGGATAATCACGGCACACGCGTTCACAGGAGCCTACACCCAACGTTTCTACCCAAACCACTCACTGGAGCAGATCGCTTGCCAATGCGGCGAGCCGATCCAGACCATAGAGCATGTGCTCATGGCCTGTCCGCTGTACACTGAAGCCCGCCATAAACACCTCACGGTGGGCGGGCGACTCCGAAACCTTTCACAAATGTTCAATCACCCAAAACGAGTCCAGGCGGTGCTCCGCTTCCTCGAGGAGACCGGAGCATGTGCAAAGCCGCGGGCAGTGTGGAACCCAGGCTGAGAAGAGAAATAGTTTAAATTCGGGAGACATGCCCGAGAGACACCGTACACGACCACCCAAAACTACCCCCCTAACGCAGCCTTTGGCCCAAACCCCTGAGCCTTTTATTTAGAACACCATAAAATCCTAAGCATACTACGTAGATAGATACGTGTCCGCCTCTGTCCCTTGTTGGATGCGTTGCGGGATACAAATTCGGATTTAAAAAAAAAAAAAAAAAAATAAGGATGGGTGGGGACTCGGAGGGAAGTACAGGTGTTGAAACAGTAGTATTTGAAATAGCACCGCTACGAGTGGCGATTGTGGATACATAGGAAGTAGTCCAGTAGCTACTTAAAGAAGCGGGCCCGAATTCGGCTATCATCATGCTTTCCTTTGCTTACGATACTGTACCACCGACACGACGGTTGTCACCAAAATCTCGGCCGGATCTGTGGTGGTGAAAAGCAAATTCTTATGCAAAGAGCCACACCACAGGTCCACCGGTTACGAGAGAGGATATGGCATTGATGGCATGTATCAAGGCATGTATTGTAAGTTAGTCCCGCCCTACAAAATCCCCCTTGAAATCCCTCATAATCGCTCCATCAGATCTGGCGATCCACCATGTGAATCACGGCAACCTGGTAATCGTGTGAATGTCCTTCATTGTTGGCAAGAAGGTGACGGGGTTCGGCCATGGAACCAGCATGGAACACAAGTTCCGTGCCTACGCCAACCGCACACGTACATACCTCCATTTTCATGTCATCATGCATAAATACTAGTAAATAAATCCTGATCAACGGCGCACAACGTCACTGCGTAACCCTGTGCGCATACATGCACACCTTCGGAGTGACTCGCCGGTGCGCATCCTGCGTGGTGTTGGGAGTGAATGTCTGAGGAATCATCATGAGTGTGGAATGGCCATTGGCCACTGGGTATAGATGGTCTTTCATACCATGCATGGACCGTTGAGCATAGCTCATAGCTCAGTAATAAGGTTTGGATGTTACGTTGATCCGCATGCCCCATCAAAATTGGAACGAGAACAAAACACAGACTTTGATCATGTCGTATACTCGGGCACATAGGGAGATTTTCAAGTTTGTGATGCAAAAGTGTTACAACACAGGACAGGAGCAGAACGAGCGTCAATCATGATGTAGACGTCGTGGGCAACTATACCTTTTGTGTCTCCTTGGTTCGGAACCCCATTTTCTCATCCAACCCCCAGGACTCCACCACTACCAACCATGCTGACCGTTGTAGCCGACCCTATCGGGCTATGGGGTCCCTCTTTTGTTCATTTCAGTTCCTGACTGAGTAAACGCTTTGACCTTACGTGCGTTATTGCAGGGGGCTCCCCCCTCGTGTGTTCCCATGCATGCTCGATGGCAAACGCCCTTCCTGGTCTCTTGATGTGTGCCGACGAATCTCTGGTGTCTGGTAATGCAGCATAATCACCCCCATCTGCCTACCATTAGCGTAGACAGAAGAACCCTCCCCGCAAGTGCGGGGATGCCCATTTACTAGTAGCCAGTGTCTTCGTGCAACAGTTGTCAGCATCCATGGGCATATCCGCCAGCATCTTCGTTGCAACAGCCAACAGCGTCTTTATGTGACGATTACTGGCTTCTGTGCTTTACAACCTGAGCGTATAACCCAACACAGGGATATTGTTTCAAAAGGAACGCGGGAAATTGGCAACCGAACACAGGAGCGCCGAACAACTTCTTTTACGCAGAGCAGTGTCGTATTTTAAAGCCCCAAAATCCTTGGTAAGTGATGGCGGATATGCGTCAAGACAGATGGCGGCCTCAGAAAACGCCGGACATCAAATTCTCGAGGGCTTCCCCAAATCTGCAAGCGGGGCACCTCGATTGCAAACCATGTCCTTGCAAGTCAGGGGTGTGTGATGCCAATTTTTGGCCTGGTGCCATCAAACGCTTGAAACCCACTCTCCGACCCTGGCTGTGATTCATCATCGAGGCACTGGCCCCTCCGAGTCTGATGGCAAGAGCGGGGTCAATTGCTACGTGCTGAGTCGTATCGCCCGGATGTCACGTTCAGGGATCTCCTACTGTAAGGGATCCAGTTAGATGCGCGGAGGAAAACGTGGGCTTTGTATACATGAAAACTGGCGGAGTGATGGCTTGTACCTGTGCGTGGACACCCTAGGCAACTCTGAAATAGTGAGAGCATTGACACCCCATGGCGCGCCCATTATATGGAACACGTTGCATTGGGAGTGATTGTCGCAGTGTGTGGACATCTACTTTCTCAAACAGTGGGTTTAAACATCTAGCACTGGGCCCGGAACAGGGCATTTCAGTTGGATCCCATTTTCGGTTGGCAGTGGTGAGGATAGGGTGGATGGATGGGTTTGTAGAGGGAATTGGACTGGAGAATGATTCATTCAGATGAAGGACCTGTTTCCCCCCTCCGAGCCCTTTCCAGTGCGTTCCAATGCCGAGAGCGCTTCGCGACATTGTTTGGGCTCGACTCCGCTCCTCTATGGGAACCGTCCCAGTCCGTCCATCACGCCACTGTGTTGGGATCTCTTGGCATCAGGGCATCGGAGGGGCCTCAGGAACTCTGTGGAAATGACAACAAGTTGTGACCCGTGGAACCAGTTGTGGAACCCTCATGACCATGAAATTAACACGGACATGAATAGGACGTCACAAGTTGGGTAAGGGCGACTCCGATAAGACCGGCGGAACGAGCGTCAAAATCCGGCACCCACGGCACCAAGAACCAAATGGGGAAAAATAACGAAGGCGAAAGACGATGGTACAGTACAACCAAGGGAAGAGCTCGCTTTGGGGCACGGTGATTGAGCATGCCGCGTCAGATCATTTCCGTCCACGAGTCTGCAGAAGCTGTGTACTGGAAATTCATTCTTTCCAGCATGGAGAAACTGAGAAACCTTTGTAACCAACCCTGCCAACTGATAGACCGGTACGTGACAGTAACAAGTGAGTCTCGGGAGTAGGCCATCAGGCCATCAGGCCTCAGCGGCCTTGTCAGCGGCTGCCTGGCTCAGTTGGAGCCTGTTTATTGTTCTCAAATGAAGCATCTAGATGATGTAGGGGTGATGCATGAAAAGGCCGTTCCATAATTCCGATACGAAGAACGAGGGGAAATAACGTGGGGAAATACGTCGCTTAAAGGTTGGGGTGGCCGCCCGAAACGGCAGCAGCAGCGGCTCCCAACGCGCGGCCCGGGGAGCGCCGGAGCGCCGGCCTCTTGGCTGTTCTAGCTAGTTTTGCTCACGCTTTCGGTGCAAAACTTGTGAAACTTTCCGTCAAAACCGAGGCGCGTAAAAATCTTTTGAATAAGTAGATTTTCTGGAAACTATGCACGAAATGACTTCAGTGAAAAAGCGCAGACGGGACGCGCCATGGCCATGTGAGAGGGGACGCTCCGGGAAAGCTGTCACCCAAGCGCAAGGTAGTGATACCTATCCGGAAATGGTGCGTTCGTTGTGCTCGTAAGCAGTTAAGCTAGCTAAGTTAAGCCCCGTACCCGACTAAAGCGAGCGATAGGTAACAAGGCAAGACAAAGGCTCATATCGAAGGTAGGGTTGCCCAACAGCCCAAGGCATACACCTCAGTGTGCCGACTCTCAATCCAGCACTCAGAGGCGTCAGAGCGCTTCCGGTAGAAGGTCATGATGATGACCTTCCCCCACATAGGGCACGCACCCAAAATCCCACACTATTCACCCATCAGGGGGTGTACTACGCGGAAATAATAACGAGCGCAAGGCGGCCGCGTACCGTTGTTAATGCGAGGCCCGCAAGCGACAATATCAATAGAATAAGTGTGAGGTCTACCAGTCCAGTGGTAAACACCTGTGAACAATGTCGTACAAAAGGAGACCACCCAAAGAACTTGATAAATAATCGTGACATTGCCTTCTCTACACCCAGGAGGAACTGTGCCTTGTGCCTTGAGTCTCACTATGTATTAGCTGTGATTTATTTTCCCTTACAACAGGATCACACGCCTGGCTACAACGCGCTGAGTAAGCTGATGATCATCTCATAGCATTACTCTCGGTAACCAGTATTCACTCATGAGGCATGATGCATGAGGCCATGAGGCCATGAGAGCTGCGAACCGCTTGATAGAAAAGAATAAATCAATGCTCGGCACTTGGCTCGGCATCTGAGTCGTCGGTTTCGATAAAATGAATAAGTACTTATCCAGATATTTGCAACAGCTTGGTCGAAAAAACAAAATTTTGGGGAACCGTGAACCAATCGATCCGTGTTAGCACACCCAGAAAACAGCTTACCCCTCATCGACCGCGTAAAACATGGCATTCGGTGCGCTATCGCGCTTTGTTTTTGGAATAACACGACTAACGCAACTATTCCTCTGTCCGTGACAGGTGCTTCGGGAGGCCGCGGCGGATTTGGTGGTCGGGGAGGAGGACGGGGCTTCCGCGGAGGCGGAGGCGATCGTGGAGGCAGAGGAGGTGCGCGGGGTGGGCGTACGTGATTCTCACCTCAAACTAGACCTGCACCCATAGTGATTCCCGAACAGGCGGCGGTGTGCAGTCGCGCGGACGGGGCGGTGGCGGACGCGGACGCGGCGGGCCCGGTGCTGGTCGGGGGGGCAGAGGCATGGGGCGCGGCGGCGCCCGGGGGGGCGCGAAGGTCATCATCGAGCCGCACAAGCACGAGGGCATCTTCATCGCCAAGGGCAAGGAGGCGATGCTCGTCACCAAAAACCTGTCCCGGGCGAGTCTGTGTACGGCGAGAAGCGCATCTCGATCGACGGCGCCAGCGCAGACGAAGCAAAAACCGAGTACCGCGTGTGGAACCCGTTCCGGAGTAAGCTGGCTGCGGGCGTGCTGGGTGGCATGGACAAGATTTTCATCGCGCCCGGCTCAAAGGTGTTGTACCTCGGTGCTGCGAGCGGAACGAGCGTGAGCCATGTTGCGGATATCGTGGGCCCTGTATGTTTCTTTCGCGGGGTGGTCCATGATTTTTTTCTTCTTCTGATTCATCCTCTTTTTTCTTTTCTCATCTTTTCCAGGAAGGCGTCGTATATGCTGTCGAATTTTCCCTTCGGTCGGGGCGCGACCTGATCACCATGGCCAAGAAGCGCACGAATGTCATCCGTGCGTCTGCCAAACGTTGTTTAGCGCGAGTGCGCAGCCTGACGCATCACTAGCCATCGTCGAGGATGCTCGTTGCCCTCAAAAATACAGGATGCTCCTGTCTACTGTTGATGTTGTTTTTGCAGACATCGCCCAGCCCGATCAGGCGCGTATAGTGGCACTCAACGCACACCAATTCCTAAAAGTCGACGGCCACGTCGTTATATCGATCAAAGCGAACTGTATCGATTCGACGGTGCCAGCAGAGGCCGTCTTTGACAGGGAAGTCAATGCATTGCGGGCAGAAATGTTCAAGCCACTTGAACAAATCACGCTGGAGCCCTACGAGCGAGACCACGCGATGGTGACAGGTATGTAGCACAGCTGGGCATGCCTGGGTCGATTGCTCACGGGCCCCACCAGCACGGTATATTCGCCATAAGTAGTGTTAGCTGTGTATCTCGATGTGTGATGCTATCATATGTGATTAATTTTTCTGCAAATTTGCCCGCTGAGCGCCGTTGTCTCAATTCCCATTTTTGTCCACGGTCGTGTCAGCATTCTCACCACTCTCCCTCGTCCTGGGCTCTGCACCTCACACAATCCCTTCCTTCCTTCCTCACGGCTAACAGTTCTCATCCCGTTTCGTTTGCGCGAAACGGGCTATTTCAGTAACTGAGAGCCGATGACAAACCCGGAAATTGCCATCACCGTTCACTCTCCACCAGACAGACAATCCCGACCATCCGAAGACTTCGAACTCGTCCGTTACCCTACACACCCACCCGCCGACTGGAAATCGTCCCATTTGCAGGAAGAACTCCCATACTATATGTCCGAGGACACTTCAGCTCGTCGCAGAGTCACTCATCACCCACAGGGTCCTACGCCGCAGCAGCGCGACCCGCAGTGGGTGGACGAATACGACGGGGAGGGCAAGGATGTTTACGCCAAGGCCAATGCTTTTCAAAGGTATGGCGGCGGAGGGCGGATACCTAGGAGAGCCCTGCCCCCTCCACCCGCTTCTATTGTGCGTCGTCTGCACAGCCTCCTACATCATTCTCCCCACTTAACCATCAAACGCCGCCCCCCCTCTCCCCCTTAGCACGAGTTTGTCCAGCAAAACCTAGAACATGTCGCGCCCGCCGTGTACACCCTCCTGTCTTGCTGGACGCGGTTTCACAAGATCGGCATGTCACCAAACGTGATTTGGGACGAGGCGCACTTTGGCAAGTTTGGCTCGTACTACCTCAAGCGCGAATTCTACTTTGATGTCCACCCCCCGCTCGGGAAGATGCTCGTCGGGCTCGCCGGGCTGCTGTCCGGGTACGACGGCAGCTATGAGTTCAAGAGCGGAGAAATGTATCCCGAGAACGTTCCCTTCGTCGCTATGCGCGTCATCATGGCCATGTTTGGCGTCTTGATGGTCCCACTCGGATGGTACACCGCCGTCGAGCTCGGCTTGAGCACGCGGGCGTGCCACTTGGTTGCGTTGATGTGCTTGTGTGGTGCGTTCGTCTGGTGATCGGTGACGCGTTTTCGTAGACCTTGATCTCATTTACGACAGATGTCGCCTGGCTGTGTATATCGCGATTCATTCTTTTGGATTCAATGCTACTCTTCTTTACCTTCACCACCGTCTTTGGCCTCTCGAAATTCCACAATCAACAATATCAGTGCGTCCTGGGCTCTGAAACGCCTTATGCGTCCCGCTGACCATTTTTCAGATCATTTTCCTTCGACTGGTGGTTCTGGCTAGCTTTCACCGGCACGTCAATTGGTTGTGTCTCCAGGTCTGTTATCCCCATTTTTGTCTGAATTGATACGCGGGCTCACAACAGGCGATCCAAAGTGTCAAGTGGGTGGGCCTATTCGTTACGGCTTTGGTTGGTCTCTACACCATCGAAGATTTATGGAACAAGTTTGGTGATCTGCGTATGCCAGTGGTATGCCAGGTTGTATACTCTCCTGAGCCAACATGAGTTTGACAAATTCACAGCGAACACAACTGCGACACTGGGGTGCGCGTATCGGCTGTCTGATCCTGCTCCCTATCCTTGTCTATATGGCCTCTTTCAAACTTCATTTCCTCATTCTCAACCATTCTGGACCCGGGGATGCCCAAATGAGCTCTCTCTTCCAGGCAAACCTCGTTGGCAATGACTTTTCTCGGAACCCTCTTGGTCAGTTGTTAGGTCGCATATACCATCGCCCGTTCTCATTACAGTGCAGATATTGCGTTTGGCTCAAAATTAACGCTGAAGAACATGGGCTGGGGAGGTGGTCTCCTTCACTCGCACGTCCAGACTTACCCCGTTGGGTCCTATCAACAACAGGTCACATGCTACCACTACAAAGACACTAATAACGACTGGGTCGTCACTCCGCGTTTGGAGGATCCTGCCGTTGACTTGAATGGGCCGATTCGCTACCTCAAGCACGGCGACGTCATTCGCCTCGTACACGAGGCCACAGGTCGCAACTTACACTCGCACAACATTCCTGCCCCACTCACAAAGCTGAACAACGAGATCTCGTGCTACGGAAATGCTACCATTGGCGACCAGAACGATTACTGGGTTGTTGAGGTTGTCGATGACCTTCATCGCGGACGTCGGGAGGCGTTTGAGCGGATACACTCGCTTACGACTCGTCTGCGTTTGCGTCATTCGGTGCTAGGCTGCTACGTCCGTGCTGCGAACAAGGGGCTACCCGAGTGGGGATTCAAGCAGATCGAAGTGAGCTGTGAAAAAGAGAACGATCCGGATGACCCGTTCACGCATTGGAACGTCGAGAGCCACTGGAATGATCGCTGTGCGCCATTTTTCTCTCCCTGGGGGACAGAACTGTGGATGTGCTGACTTGAGTGTGCGCGCTCTCCTCATATAGTGCCGCCCGGTGAGACCAAGTTCTACCGCTCGCCGTTCCTGCGCGACTTTTGGCACCTTAATGTCGCCATGATGACGTCGAACAACGCGCTCATCCCGGACCCGGACAAGGAAGACATCCTCGCGTCAGTGCCGATGGATTGGCCGCTGATGCGGCTTGGCTTGCGTATGTGTGGTTGGGGCGAACAGCAAAGCAAGTATTACCTGATTGGCACGCCCATCATTTGGTGGGGCGGCACCGCCAGCCTGGTGATCGGTGTGGCTACGTTCTGTATTTATATGTTCCGGGTGCAGAGGCGCTACGTCGATATGGAACCGAGTGCGTGAAAGCCCGTGTTGTCTCACCTCTCCGCGAATGCCTACTAATGTCTTGACGCGTGTGTGCAGGAGAATGGGATCACTTCTTATACGTTGGCAAGGTTGCGCTTTTTGGATGGGCCCTGCACTTCTGTACGTGCATACCGTCCCTTTCCCCCTGATCTTCCTCCGCCCAGCCTCGCCCTATATCATACCCCATGTGTGAAGCCAGACTGATTCGCGCAATCACCCACAGTACCCTTCTTGATCATGGGCCGCGTGACCTACGTCCACCACTATGTACGCCCTTCCTGTTCTTCTTTTCTCTCCTCTTTCTAACGAGCTTTACCTCCCCTGCGCGGCGACTGACTTTAGCTCCCGACGCTCTACTTTGCCATCCTCATGGCCGCGCACGTGATCGACCACTTTGTCTTTACGGCCCGGGGCCTCACCGAGCGCACAAAGTCGATCGTCTTTGCCCTCGTCGCCTTTGCCATTGTCGCCAATTTCTGGTGGTTCCGTGGCGTCGCGTGGGGCATCGATGGCCCGATCAATGACCATTGGGGACTTTGGTGGAGGAAGGTGCGTCATCCCCCTGGGTTGTTTCCCTCCTTTTGGGAGCTTGGCTGATCAAATTTCTTCGGTTGTCAGTCGTGGAATATTTATGAATTGTCTTGAGCGTTGTGGGTTCTTCATCGTCGTTGCCGAGTTGTCTCGTGTGCAACAACACAAAAACACCTATGGGTCTCATGGATGATGGTCTCCTCTAGTTCCCGTCTGCCGCCCTTTCGTGTCTATTTAGATATTCGTAACGTAATATACTCTTCGCTGAGCTGGGCAAGGAGGCATGGTTCCCGCGATTGCTTGGTATGCCTGTAGGAGGGGTCGCGCCTATACACACAGCAGCGTGCATACGAAAATGAACTGGTGGTTACTGTACTCGAATTGGTGATGACGATTGAAAAAATATACAAGCCTATGCATTCTACCCAAACTCGGAAAAAAAAATTGCGCTAAAAGATACAGCAAAAAAAATGTCAATGACAGGGGAAGAAAAAGGGTTGTGAGAAGCGAATAACACAAAATGTAGGTCATCACGTCCGTGTGCGGCGGTAGAAGAGTAGATAAGCACACTGGTCGTCTGCTCGCTCTCGCTCACTGTCGTGCTTCCCAAACACGTCCTCGTGCCGCACCGCGCTAACTGTCTCATCGTCGATGTGCAACCAAGCTTCGCCAACGGCACTGCCACCACTGCTATTGTTACCATTGTCCCGTGTGCCGCTGTCTCGGTTCGGGTGGAGCACGTCGAGCGTGTAGTGCCCGCCGCCCGCGGACACCCCGTGGTGGTAGAGCACGCCATAGAGCGCATAGCGCGCCGGTTGAGCGGGTCGTCGGGCCGTGGGCGCCATGATGTCTGTGCGGACAGAACCCACGAGGTGTTTGTCAGCCTCGACGGTCACAGGGAAAAAACAAGAAAACCGTACCGAGCGGAATGTCCAACTCCGGCGTGAACTTGACGGGCTTTCCGATCTTGACCACGCCACGAACAGCCGTATCATATAGGAAGCGTTTGAGATGGAGGACGAGTACGGGTGGGAGCGCTTCGATGAGCACTTGCTGAGTCGCTTCGCTCGAGTCGGAGGGGCCGACCTGCACAGCTTGTGGCTGCGAGATATGAGCTAATGCGTCTTGGATGGTGTGCACCGAGTCGGGCTGTGCGAGAGGCAAGAGAAGTTTGGAGTTCAGTGACACGTGACCGAAAAGGTGAAAAGAGAAGACCGACCTGAATGTCGAGTTGGAGTGATCGCCAGTCTTCGACGACGACAGAGTCACGTTGGTGTGGAGCACGCAGTGTCGAACGGAACTTTCCACCGAAAATGCGCGTAATGGGCGACTCGACTGACTTGACCTAGTCATACATTCGTCAACAATGCTAAGCTCGGTGTAGAAACAGAAGGAATAATCAACGCACCGTGCGAGTGAGCATCACTTTGTTGCGTTTTCCCACCTCAGTCCAGCCTTCGCCTGACCGAGACTCTTCCTCGAGTTCGTCTACCTTGGGGGAAGAAGAGGCCGGCTTGGGTGGACTGATTGAAGCAAGTAGCGCAAGCAACTCTTCCTCGAGCGTATCGAGATAGAAACCGAAGAATTCTTCCGCATCTTCCTGATGGCCACCCTGTGCGGCAAGTAAGTAACAAAAGGGCGCTACGGTGGGCACGAAAACTTACCCGCATATTGTCGAACCGCTTCTTTTCCTTCATTGCATCATACACATACGTCGGTATGAACGAATCCACGCCATCGTCCCCTTTCTTCTCCTCTTCTTCCTCCCTTGCTTTACCTCTTGTTGCCTGTTGCGGCGGCGGCTGCGTCGGCAACAACTTCCTTTCCTCGTACACGAATTCCTCCAAGAATCTTACAGTCGCGTCCACCAGTGGTGTCGTGCCACTGACACACCCTGACCCTCGCCCCGTCCGCGCTGACCCGTCATCCGACCCAGTTCCTTAAACAGCTTCCAGAAAGGCGGGCAATACACAAGTAACTGTAGTACTGCGTTCGCAAAGCACATATTCCCGCTATTCACGAGCCCCCGCGCGCGCAAGCGGGGCAATGTAGCATTGGCGGTTGAGCGGGAGGGTGGTGTGCCGCTGAGGAGCGCGAGGAGCTCCGCACGGCGCACAGGAGGGACTGAGGGCGGAGGAGACGCCGGGATGGAGAAACCGATGACAGACGAAGTAGGGAGCGATGATTTGGAAGTAGAAGCGGGGCTGGCGTCGCCTGCAGGGCGAAGCAAAGATGCCCATGACTTCTTGAGGCCTGATGGGGTAGGTATGGGTGCTGGAGCAGTCGTCGATACATGCGGAGGCGCGGGAGTGGGCGCAGTAGAGGCAGACGCGGCCGAGGAGGTGTGGGAACGGTGGTGCCAAGCGAGGAAGTGTGACCCACAGGAGATTGGGTGGGTGACTTGGGAACTTCCGCAGAAGGTGCCTCTTGGATGGCGATAGGAGCTGCGACGCTCGCTGTTGGTTCATATGACTCAGACCCAGATTTCACCTGAGAGTGGGCTGTGCCAGCGGCGGAAACAGAAGTAGACGAAGAGAGAGGAGAGGAGAGGACTGGTGGGGTATCGGAGACAGTAGAGATCTCGGTCTCCGAGGAGGAAACGGTCTCAGGCAAATCGTTGCGGGGGGACTCTGCAGGGTCAGAAGACAGCTTCAGCGGCTCTTCTGGTGCAGCCTGTATGGATGAAGGGGCAGGAGGGGTAACGGGGGTAGTGCCGGGGGTTGTGGCTATAGGAGCAGCACTGGTGGGCTTGGGGGATTCGGGAGGAGTGGAAAGTTGGAGAGCCTTCTCGAGAACGTCTGGTGGTGGACGAGAGCGGGGGGAGATGATGATCCCTGGTGCAAGGGACGGATTTGACGGACGTCGGGACCAAATGGCCCAGCCACCAAATTGTTGCTTTGAATTCGATGTAGTATTCTGCGTTTTCGTGGACGTAGACGCAAACACAGGCATGGGGACAGGCGGCTCAGATATCTGGGGTGTCGATGGCAATGATTTCGAGGCCTGACTTGAACAGGAAGGCGGATTAGATGGAGGTCGGACGGGCGGAGATGAAGGGGAGGAGTCTGGCGTGGGTACTTTTGCCGGAGATTCAGGAGAAGGTTCTCGAGGAGGGTCGGATGGCTGGGTGGACTCGTCTGTCGGCTCTGGATCTAGCGGGCCATCAAGTATTCTGGGAGGTTTCGGGGAGGGTGCTGTTGGGGACAGCGCGGGTAGAGGCGGCATGGAAAGCTGTTTTGGCAGAGGCGATATTGGCTGCTGAAGAGCCCAGTTTTGCTGATAGGGTGGGTTAGGCTGGGAAGCGGGAGGATATGAGGGAGAATAGGGAACCTGAGGAGTATGCTGCGGGGGGTACTTTTGGTGAGGCGGATAAGAATTAGTGGATGATGGCTGCGGGGAAGGGTGTAAGGGAACGTGAGAGATGTATGAGGCATGCGACGGTGCCGGATGATGCTGATGAGGATGGGGATGGTGCGAGTAGTTTTGATTGTAGTTGGGGCCTGGTCCACCACGGGCAACACCATGGTATCCACCGCGGCCAGAGACACGAGGCGAAGGTGGTGCAGGCGAATGGCCATTCATGGGCTGTGGGGGGTATTGGTACGGGTATGATGCAGGTACGTTTGTGTAGCCATAGTGATGCATGGGCGGGGGCGGGGGATAATATGAAGGACCCGGATGCGGGTAAGGTGATTGAGGGCCAGGGGGCATGCTAACTCGCCAAGTCTATGAACAGCACACCCAAATCGTCTGGAAAAAATTAGTCGAGTGGAAACGGTAGGGAAGCGACGAAACTGGCATACAGCGCAAGGGGTACGTCGAGAGATGATAATCAAAACGGATCTGTACAAGGCAACGCTGGCGGAGCACAGCTTTGGTCAAGAGGTAAGCAAACCCACAGCTGGACACCAACGTTTTGGGGGTGCAATCCCTATACTTACACTATGAAGACTCGAGCTCGACTGAGCGTAGTGGTCGCCTTTCTTACGTTAGAGAACTCTGCAGTGCAGAGATGGGATGCCCGCAAAATAAAATTCGCTCGACCCGCCTTTTATTTGTGCAAGCTTGGCCCTCGGTGTTGACTAATCCACTCGGGTCGATGGTATACGCTCGTGTCCGTCTTTCTCCATCTTGATGGGCCCAGCATGCGCTCGGCCTTACAGCTCAGGCTTACTGTGGCTTGCCAGCCATGATTCGTGCCACGCTGGTCCCAGGCAGTGTCATCACGTCTGGCCACCTCACCGTGCAGAAGCAGATCGGGACATCGTATTCACGCGATTATGGGATCGTGTCAGCCATCCAGTACAGTACCCAGCACGAGAGTCGTTGCGTGGGTAGGTACACTCGTATATGGAGACGCCGCGCTCGAGCGCTTAAGCAGTTAGCCTACCTCGTACATGCGTGATCATTGGACTACAGCAACCAATCGCATCGGCAGAGTCGGAGATCTCCAGACGGGGAAACTTGCCTTATAATCGGGGAAACGCACAAGCACGAACCGTGCCGACGCGGATTGCATTGTATGGAGAATTGCCCTTTTACAGGCAGAATATATGAATACAGCTGCATTGGGATATAACGACTTAACGAGCTTGTCATAGGTCATCCACCCCGTACTCTACAGCGCACTTGGTACCCAGGGTGTCGCATGGAATCGGGTTAAGTACCAGGGGTGGAGTCAAGGAAGAAAGCTTAAACACGAGGTTCATGCTCGTGGCAGCAACGTAGCCTTGGCGGCTGCCTCGTGCTGCGGAGGACCGTTCTCGATTGATGTGAACCCACCGGGAGTCGACAGCTATGGCACGGATCCCCCGGCAGGACGCCTGACGGGGTCTAGACACTAGTTGGGGGACAGGCGACACCACTCCACGCGCGACGCGCGCAATGAAGTAGCTAGCCGAATCCAGCTTAGCGTGTCCGTCCATCGAGTAGCAGAGTCGGCAGGGCAGTCTCGAAAAATGATATTTTTGTTCCCAATATCGTATCAGACCGAGGCTGATCATCATGTCGCTAAAAACTTGCCACGATGTGCGGTAGACTACTACAGTATGGGAGGACAAATGGCTGACGCACTGGCACCATTTTACGTTTTCCAAATCGATCCCCTCTAGCGCCTACAGGCTCCTGCTTCCGTCCACTTCCCGATGACCGTCGGTCCAACAACGGTGTCGATGTGTCCCGTATAGAGATATTCCCCACCAGACTATCCATCGATTGCTCCGGGCTGCCTTGTGGCGGGATTTGTGTGCCGGTGTGCGGCTCAAGATCGCGCGTGATCGCGTGCAGCGGGGCATGTGTATGGTTCGTGGTCTCTGATGTGGAAGGAATAGGCTGACTTTCAGCGTCCTGGTGCGAGAGTCGGACGCTTGTGCATTTCCTCACGTTGAGGCAGCGTGGCAAGAAGAAGATCCAGCCTTGGTCGGACCCGGCGCGTGTTTAAGAAACGCGTCTCTTATCCGACTTGTGATCAATCGATGGCTTGTCGACACCTGTTCACCTCACCTTGCTCTTCCCTCGTTGCGACTCTCGTGTTTCATGTCCGTGGTTTGGATGGCAGTCGAGCAAAAATTTACTATACAGAAGGGGATATACGGCGTATAGTCGGACAAGAACACCTTCGGATCAGAATAACGGCTAGTATATAGGCGAAGCACCCAAACCGCGAGACAGAGAACTACGGCAAGAACAAACTAAATACAAAAAGTCGTACCGTCCATGGCACCACACTGCAATTCACCCCTTGCAGGCAGGACCGGCGAAGAGAAAAAGGGAAGTAACACAAAACAAATTACATCCAACCGGTGCTGACGAATTCAGGACTGAGAGTCTGCGACGTGGATGCCCCGAGGCGACTCTGCGGTCGGCTTCCTCTCTTTGAAGATTTCGGGAAGGTCCACTGGATGACCTGCGCGAAGGGGGTCCCAATGTCCTCCTTCGTCTTGAGACAGCGCTCCAGCCTTTCCAAAAACAGCCTATGCAGCACCTCCGTCACCTTACGCTTGAACGCAGCCATCTCGGGACTGACGCCGACACACGCTCGAGGGGGTTTCTTGCGGTGCCGGTCCAGCGCATCCTGTCTCGCGAAGAAGTCTCCGCAAGAGTCGCAGAAGACGATCTCGGAAGGGTGAGCCTCCGAGAATCTGCAGTGCCGTTTGAAATCTCCCCAGTTGCCAAAGTCGGCACTGGGGCAAAGGCGGCACTTTAGCACGCGGACAGCCCCGCGTGCCCAGTCCTCCGTCGAAGCCTCGAGGAGGGCCTTGTACACCTTTCCGAGACGCTCGGGATTCGGAAGTGGCCCTCTTCCGTCGCCGCCGGTCTTCCGTCCTCCGCTCGTAACCGGCCTCTTGCTGCCGCTCCACCGTACCACCCACGTGGTGCCACGTTGCTCCCTGCTCGCTCCCCGCGACCCGAGGCGGCGCTCCTTGCACAGTAGTCACTGTCGATCCCTGGACACTTGGCCCCAATAGGAATCGAGGGTAAACTTCATGTGTGTTTGGAGCCGCGAGCTCCCCTGCTCCGCGTTCTGCCACCTTGGATTTACCTTTGATGTCGATTGGGGTCTCGGTGATGGGCTTCTGGCGGCCCTACTTGTGGACCCTGCCGCTACCAAGACCCTCTCGTTGGCCATCTTGCCCTTGATCTTCTTGCGTGGGCGGGATGTAGTGCCACTGCTTTCCTCCCCGGATGAAGTACAACTCGTGTCGTCGCCGCCACGAGGACGCTTCCCGAGCCTTGTCCTCAGGGATGCCAGGATGCACGTGGCATGCGACATTGACGGCCCGCCACCGACGTCCGGTATGCCAAGGGTTGACATGTCGAATTCAGTGGACGAAGGGCTGGGATAGGCAGTGTTAGCGAGGGTGGATGTGTCACTCCCGACACATGACCGAAGACACTCACGGATTGGAAAATAGGAGGGCGTGGTGTCATGAACTGACCTGGTTGTTGGAACCAGGCCAATCCAGCCTCAGGAGCAGCCGGTGCCGCTGAGCCACTTGGGATGGATTCCTGAAAAGTGTCAAGGTGAGGTCTCTAGTACTCGAGCAACGCGCACTCACCATATAACTCATAGGTTGAGTGATGCACAGGGATGGTCCCGGCCCACGGCACATCGCTCGGCGATGCTGCACCAAATGCTGCTTCTGTATGGGCTTTAGGCGGCGTCAACACAAGCGCAATGCAGAGAAAAGAAAGTGGCTCACGGGGTGTTGGCATGAGCCAAGGGTCCAGGAGGTTCTGTAACTGTAACGCAACTAGGTAAGCCGATGCCTTTCGTTGGTAATCGGGCGCATTTCACTCACGGGGTCCATATAGTCGAAACCTCCTGGATAGCTGTTGGAAAAGGGGGAGGCGGTTGTGGAAGGGGGATAGAGAGGAGTGGCAGCCAGATTGCCATGAGGTAGGTTTTCGGGCGTAGCAGTGGCGTCCCAGCCGAAGTCCTGTGACAGGGAGTCGTGAGTGACCTATTACACCCTGGAGGAGACGTTGCTCACAGTGGTGGGACCCCCCAGCGCCGAGTTGAATTCAAGCATAGGTTGCACGCAACGCGCAGTTTCGGACCATATCGTCGTCTGCTCTTGGCCCTGTGTCTCACCACGGCTCCAGAAAGCGGCGTCATTGGCCGTGACAGTGTGGAAAGGATAAGAATTCATGTTGTGAGTATGGTGTGTTCGCTGTCGGGGTGTTGGTGGTAGCGTGGAGTGCAGTTTTTGAGGAAAACGTGCTTGCGGAAAGAGAGGCCGACTAGGCTTTTTTAACGAACGGGCGGGCGCTTGCACGACGGGCCTCACTTGGGAATTTTTCGTTACGAGCAGCAACAACCACACACATGGGCTGACTCCACAGGGCCGAGGCATCTTCCTTCGAGAGCTTCGACAATGGCGTTCCTGGCTAGGCCTGCTACTGGAGTGGTGGTGTGATTGGATCGGGTCGCCTCGTGTTCTCAGGACTGCTGAATGGTCATTCATTGATTGCCTTCAGTTCCCACAAATCCTCGTAAGGTTTAGCGGCAAGCAGAAATTCGGAAGGATGTCTCCATTGTCTTGAAATGAGGCTATTGTGCTAATTTCGGCGGAGCTGTAAATGCGAGACAAACCTCCACAGATTGTCTCCCGGCTCAGAGGTAGTTATTGGGGCTCGCTTTTGCCGATAATGTATAATGCGCCCCAAACGTGGCTTGAATCAATCAATTTGAGGGAGGTGCGGCAGCTTCGCAGCTGTGCCAGACACGCTTTGTTCTGAAAGTCAACCGTCCACACATGATAAAAATAATCTCTGAGGAGTGCCAAGATGCCCTAATGTTGTATGGGTAGGGAAAGATAGGGCGCCATGCGGAAGAATGTGATGCGGACAGTCCATAGTTCCAACGAAATATCAGCCAACGCCATGAAATGAACCCATCATCTCGACACGCGACGCGGCGGACTTCTCAATGTGGTGCGACTGAATGTGGTTTGATGCAACCTGAGATAAATTGTGACTTCCATGGGCGTCCTAGTCAGGGTGAAAGGAGGATCCTGATGAGGGTCAATTCCAGAACAATATGATCGAAGGCGCTCGCCCGCGTACCCGACCTCAGTTCCGCGTCCTCGCCACTGGCACGTCTCGTACAATCAGTTCAACCTTGTAGCGTTTCATCCATGTCTCCGAATGCTCCAAACATTCTAAACCTGCTTTCCATAATTGGTCGGTGCCATCACCGAGGAGCTGAGCCCGCAGTAATGATCGAAGTGCGACCCGTAAATATTGGCCCGTCCTAATCGATACCGTGTGCGCGCATTCCAACATTCACCTTACCCTCACCATCCCTGTGTCATGAAAGGACAACCCTCAAGCAAACCTTATCGTTATCGTTATCGCTTCGCCCTCCCTTTTGGAATATCGAACTTCCCAGGTCACTCAGTCACGGCAAATGCAGGGTTTTGTAGTTGCGATGACACAAACCATCGGCATGGCGTGGCAGACTTGGTGTTAGTGTGATGGGTACAACGTGTTATGGGGTGCCCCACGGGCAGGCGGGGTGGTGGCGAAGATCGTCGTGGTGGTTTGGTGTAATACCCACGAGTCCTACATGCTGCTTATTTGTACGGGACGCCCAAGTGCAACTCAGAACCTCATCGTTGCCGGAAGGTAATGAGTCCCGCACATGCACATGCATGATCGGAACAGGGGTTTGCAGTGTGCAGAAGCAGATGTGGTACTGGAGTGGGCGCGACGTGTGCGGACTCATGTCAATATCTGAAATCAATTGGAGTCACTTGTGTAGACAACTGGAGGCGCGGGGCTGGTCTGAATTGAATAGGAATGCATGTGTACTATGCGTGTCCTCGTAGGTTGTCCGGGTCGTTGATCACCTCGTTGGCTCGGCTCAGAGTGGCGATGGCGATGATGATGATCACCACGCGTATCAGGGCACGCTTTTAAGACTGCGAACTTTCAAAAAGTCAAATAAGGACGCGTTCGGCACACACGTTGTCGCGCGCGATACTGTACCTGCCAAACTGATCGCGGACTGTCGCATGCGAAAAATGCGGAAAAGTGAGCGTTTTCGACAGAGGACCGAAGCAAAATCACAACTAGATCCTGCTACTACAGGTTCGCACTGAACGTACTGAACAGCAGCACTTCAACCATCCTACCCACCGGCACACATGACCTTCACACCACCAAGGATTGCGATCCGGGTCAACGTCCCCATGGCCCTCAGTTTTTTCCTCATGACCCGTCCAACCCCATCTAACACAGCTACAGTCACAACGGGTCTGCTGTGAATCACAGCCTCCTCGCATGGTGCCCTTGTTGTTGGAGAGGGGCACGAATGCTAGGACGACTTTCGCGCCCTCGATGTGGGCGGTCTGATACCCCTGCTCAATGCGAGATGCGAGGGATACTGCAGTACGTGAACATGTGCCCCTTTACAGAGGCATCATATGAATGTTTGAACCAAGCCTTCCACATCAAGGGCGTGAAAGCCGTCTTAGCCTTCCTGCCCCTCTCCAAAAGGGCACCCGCTCGTGCATGTTACATATGTCGATGTAGAGAGCATTCGCGCACAGCTCGGTGACTTTTCCTGCTTGCCACGCACGCCAAGAAAGCACCCGGCTAGGGTCGTGCAGCCGGCTCACCTCGACGGATCCGAGTATCAAGATTCGGCGCGACCAGCAATAATAGGTGACAGCGCACCGTAATCATCTTTACATTAAGAACTCTATGAAGACTCAGGCACAGACTCGCTCTAGCACGTTCAGTTGAGCCCGACCGCCCCGTTGGCTCATAAATGCATAAATAACACTCACTTTATCTACTCAACCCCAAAGTCCTCTGCATCTTGGTGCTCAGTCAATCTCTGCGGAGTCCCAACTACGGAAGCCTTGCGACTCTCCGCAGGAACAACAACGCCCCCGCGCATCCCAAGGCCCAGCATGTACATCCCCGACGTCGTCCGCGCCCTCGGGCCAGGCTGCACAGACGAAGGCGAAGGCGCCGCTTGGTGATGGTGGTGCAGCTCCGGCATCGGAATGCGCAGCTGCTGCTGCAAAGCCGCGAGCGGGCCCGCCTCGGCCGACACAGCGCGACGCGTGCGGGGCGAGGTCACGACGGCGCCGAATGTGGGCGACGGACTGGCAGGGCGCGGTGAGATCCGCCAGACGCGAACAAGCCCGCTGCGAGCGAGGTCCACGACGAGGGCGTGGCAGGCCGAGATGACGGGGACGACGACGAGGGCGGTGCCGGCATCTGCGTCTGCGTCTGCGGGGGCGCGTGGACCGCGCGTTTGAGTGCCGCGACATCGTGTTCGAGGTCTTCGCGCTTGCGCGCAAACTGGCTCTGCGCGCGTGCGACCGTCGCGTCGGTGCCCTCGACGAACGCGCGCACCGCCTGCTCACGTCCTGCGCTTCTGCCGCGCTGGTGATCGCGCCTGGCACGGTGAGCAGCGTGGCGTACCCGCGCGCAACACGTTCCTCGTCCGCAATGCGTATCTCGAGCTCGACGCGCGCGTCCTCGTTGAAGTCGTCCAGGCGCGAGAGCATCGTTTGCAAAGCGGTGGTCGGGAGGGCGGAGGAGGAGGACGGCGGAAGGAGTTCGAGTGACTGGCTTAGCTCGCGGAGAGCCAAGTGGCAGTCGCGGAATGCACGTTGCAGCTCATCGTAGCGGCTTTTCGTCTTGCCGAGCTCAGCGAGAAGATTGGATGGCGAGTAATGCTGAGAAGAAAGTGCGGAGCTGGAGCCGGCTGGGGACGAGGGTGACTTTGTGGTATCGGGTTCACTAGTATTAGTAGATGCTGAAGTGGTATCCTGTAAGGGCAAAGAAGGGGAAAGCGTGGAATGGGTATTTGCTGGAGTTGACACAGATGATGATGACGATGACGGCGAAGAACGCGGCGACAAAAATGCCGGAGATCCCCTGGAAGACCGTGGGATAGGCTGATGCAGAACAGTGACAGTTGTTGGCATATGCTCAAGAGGAGTCAATTTTGTCTGTGGAAGAACGACAGATAGATCAGCCAGTGGAGGTTCTGAGGACACAGGATCTTCAGGTGAATTTTCTGTGACTTGGCCGGGTCCCTGTGATGGAGATGGACAGATAGGCGAAGTCGCCGCGTCCACCTTCACCACTTCTGGTATGGCCTCTGTCGCAATGGCAGGAGACTTTGACGTCGGGGGGCTGATGTGAGGAGTTGCGGGGGTATGACGCGCCCGTTGTCATCCACCTCGGCGCGGCCCAGTATCCGCTCCAGCTTCATCCGTCTCTCCGTCTCTACCTGCAGTTCCTCCACAAGAGCCTTGACTGCATCCTGCGCAGCCACGACCCGCGCTACGCTCCCAATCCCTTGGTCCAGCATCGTCCCGGCATCAATATCCGAGCGCGAAGCCGCGCCGTCAACCAGGGTGAGCAGTTCCCCCGCGTCGCGGACGATGCGCTGAGCGCTGCGCCGGCGGCACGTCCTCCTTCGAATGCGTCTCCTGCGCACGGCGCACCCACCGTCGGAGAGCCTCGGCGAGCTGGTCCTCCCGCCCGACGACGGCAAGTCGTAGCGCAATCTCACGCCGGCGGCCGTATGTCTCCCGCGCGAGCTGTTCCGTGGCTTCGTCCAGCACATCGCGCAGGCGCGCAGTCTGGCGCTGCTCGGTGGCAAGTGCAGCCTGCGCAGCAGCGAGCTGCGTGTGCAGCGTCGACGTCGTTGCTGCGTGCCGCGCGGTGAGAGACTCGAGTGCTCTTTGTAGCGTGTCCGTTGTGGTCTGGGAGAACTTCCTGCGGAAAGGAGGGGACGCGTTTGGTGGCGAAGGGCGGGAGAGGATGTGGACGTACATGTACCGAGATACCATCTTTGCAGCGGCATTATCGTCGTGTTTGAGACGCTCGAGTTCGGTGAGCGCGTTGGTCAGTCGTTGATGCTCTTCCTCTGCACCCTTCCGCTCCGCCTCCAGCTCGGTACGAACTCCCTCAAGTTCGATCTGCACCTTGCCAATCTCGTCCCGCAAGGCTTCCTTCGTGCCTTCAAACTCCTCGACAAGCCTGTACAACCCCGCCTTCTGTTCTTGCAGAGCCTCAAATCTCGATGTCCCGCTTCCATTCTGCTCCTGGGGGCTTGCCGTTAGGGGGTTGCGGCCGGCGGCATGTGCAATTGAGTCCTTCGGAGGCGGAAGCGGCGGTTGCGATGGGGCGAGGACGGCAAGCTCTGGCGGCGCTCGAGGGTGCGCACCAGATCCGCGTACTCCGTCACGGCGCGATCCATCATCCTGCCCTCTTCTTCGGCCGCACGGAGCCGCAGCAACAGCGCGCGTTCGCGCGCCAAAACCTCTTCCTCCGCGCACGAGCACCGCAGCGACGCCGAACGCGCTCTCGGCCGCGAAGTGCGCACGGGAGGCAGCGCCCTGCATCTCTACGAACTGAGCGGTGCGCGCGCGCAGGGCATCCTCCGCGAGGTGAGTTTGTCGCTCGTACGGCGCAGGGCGAGGGTGAACTCGGGCAGCTGCAGTTCGGCGGGATGCGGTGTCGAGTCGGGGTGTGCGCGGAGGGCTACGAGCTCTGCGCGCGCCGCGGTGTTCTCATGTTCGAGGGCTTGGGCGCGCTCGATTGCCATGGCGGCTTCCAGGGAATGCCGCTGTAGTTTGAGTGCGGATGTATGTGCCTCATGCTAGGAGTGTGCCAGTGGTTGGGTGGCGGATAACGATGTACTGTAGTTTGGCACATACCTGGAAGCGAGCAACCGCTGAGCGCAAACTTGAGAGCTCGAGGGCCAACGGGTGATCATCGTCAATGTCGAGTCGGACGGTGCTCATTTGCTCTGCAGTTGCGAATCAAGAACGCCATGCACAACGCCCGGGCCCGAGTAGGCAGTCACGGCCCTCCAATTCGCTGTCACAGTCACTCAGCCTCGTTTCTCGTTCTCGTTCACTGACCCGAGTTTATACATATACAATGGCCGAAACAACCCCACGGAATCAGAGCCAGGCCAGGCGACCCCCTCATTCTAATCACGGCCGCAGACGTCCCGCGGAAGAGGCGGCAAGGGTGGCGCGAAACCTGAAAACGCCACATCTCCCTCTGCCAGTGCACCAAATGCACAGGCATCCTCGTCAGAAATTGAAAACCCAGCTGCGCAAACACAGACAGATGTCCAGCAGGACGACGGCCAGGAACTGGATCTGTGCTGGATCTGTGCGGAACCTATCAAGTATTATGCAGTCTCGGAGTGCAATCACAGGACGTGCCATGTGTGTGCGTTACGCTTGCGCGCGCTGTACAAAAGGCTGGACTGTACATTCTGCAAGGTGCGCATGGCGTCCCCATCACTTTTCTGTTATACTTTTAACCAACCAATGCAAGGAACTACAACCGACAGTCATCCTCACCGCCTCACCTGATGCACCCTTCTCATCGTACACCTCGGAGGCCATCCCTTACAAAGATGACAAGTTGATGATATCGTTTGAGACTGAGGAGATGATGCAGGACACCTTAATTCTGCTCCGCTTCAACTGTCCTGATTCCTCCTGCGACTACGTAGCGACAGGCTGGAACGACCTTAAACTGCATGTTCGTGGTATCCATAAGAGATTCATGTGGTGCGCGCTTATCTATCCTCGTTTACCTGCGATGGTCTGAAATTATGGCACAGCGACGTGTGCATCAGCCACAAGAAGGTCTTCTCACACGAACACGCCTTGTACACGTCTCCCCAATATTTCACCCACCTTCCCTCAGCGCAACGCCGACAGCAAAAGGGCGTGCCAAAAGATCAGGTGGAAGGTGGCGTACATCCGCTCTGCGACTTTTGCCGTGAATGTTTCTTTGGTGATGACGAACTGTATGCGCATATGCGGGATTCACATGAGGAATGTTTCATATGCAAGCGAAACGAAATTAGGGACAAATAGTAAGCTCAACCCTTGACCCTCTCTGCGTCGTTGACACGGGCGGCTTCGAAGCTTCCAAGATTATAACGCATTAGTTAGTCTCTGTTTTCTCCGTGCGAAAATCAGCGTCTGATCGCCTTCAGGAGCAACACTTTGAGCAGGCGCATCACCTATGCTCTAATCCGGTCTGCCAAGCGAGAAAATTCGTCGTGTTTGGCTCCCAAATCGACCTTCAGGCACATATGGTAGAAGAGCACGGCGCAGAGATGTCTTCGCGAGATAAAAAAGACGCCCGTCGTGTCAATGCTGTGTTTGAGTTCCAAGATCCCTCCTCAGGCTCTACCAGGCGCCGTGGAGGGGGACCAAGCGGTGGCGGTAGTGGAGGAGGACGTGAGCGGGGACAACATGATTCTCAACAGGGAGATACGAATGAGACCCCACCCCAGCCGAACAGGAATCAGGCGCCTTCTCCCCCCCCACCGTCCATGGACCCCATTACAGCCGAGTATGAGTCTTCTGAATCATACGAGCGCCGCCGATTCTGACTTTCTTCCCCTAAGACGTTACACAGCGGTATTCACGCGCCTGCGAACACTCACGGCTCATCCCACCAGCTCTGTCGCGGGCGTCAAGCTCGCCCTGCGCGACTACACGGCGTCCCAATCTGGCGCACGTGACCTCATCTCTACCGTCTGGAACACGCTCGACCGCGACTTGGACGCGACGGCATCGATCATCAACCTGGTCGTCGACTTTCTCGAGGACGAGGAGAAGAAGACGGACCTGCTCGGCGCGTGGAACACGTTCAAGATCGAGCGACGGCGCGAGCTTCCGGATGTCATCGTGCCCACGGGCGCCAGCACGGACTACGCACACATCGCAGACGGCCGCGTGTTGAGCGCTGCGAGTGCCCGCCGCGCAGCACCGCCTAGGCAAGTCCAGCGCGCGGTCTGGGACCGCGTCGCACGGGCAGCCGCACGCGGCGCCACCTTTCCATCACTACCCCAGCAGCAGCGGTCACAGCCGCGCAGCGCAGCGCCACCTCCAGCACCACAAGCCCCATCTGCACGCAAGCGGGGCGCACGCAACACGGCATGGTCCGCATCCGCCGCGGGCGTTGGCGTCGGCGCCGGCGGCGGGAGCAGCAACAGCAATGACAATAATACCGCTCCTGTAACATCTCAAAACGTGAAACCCCCGTCTGTGCCTGCACCTACACCTGCACCTCCAGCGCCCGCACTCACCAACTCTGCGTTCCCGACGTTGCCAAGCTCGGTGGCGCCCAGGGCACCCCCGATCGTGTCTGCGCGTACGAGCCAGTTACAACATATTCTAGGCAGCGCGCCTCCTGCGACGTCTGCATGGGCGCCTGGACGCGCAACGCAGGATGAGTCCGGGGTGGCCAGTGAGGCAGAAGAAGCAGCGGCGCCTGCGGAGGTCGCAGCAGCTGGGAAGAAAAAGGGCAAGGGGAAGCAGAAGCAGACGCTGTTCATGTTTGGGTCGTACCCCAGTGCCGGTGCAGGTAAGCAGGACTAGAACTAGAAAGATAAAAACACGCGCGGGCGGTTGGACGTGCCCATTCTTGAGTAGAAATATGTACAGTAGTTAGATCGGTCTGTGGCGGCGTGGCATCTGATGAAGGCGCTCTGCACCGCAATAGAAAATGTATACACAATACACAAGGACAACGACAGTCCGACTCAGAGCTTGGCGCTGGTCCGGGACTGGGATGGATCCATCTTGATGACGATTTTACCAAAGTGGTCTCCACGAGCAAGAAGATCAAAACCCTCCTCGGCATTCTCGAGTCCATCGAGCACGCGCGAGACGACGGGCGTAATACGGTGCTGCGCAATGAAATCCGTCGCCGCCTGGAGGTCCGCCTTTGAGCCCATCGTCGAGCCTACAAATTTTTACAAAAAAAGCAGAAAGGGACCCAAATATCAACAAAAGACGGAGACGGGGAAAGAAAACCGTTTTTTTTGTCTGACCGATGAGCTGCTGGTTCTGCAACACTTCGCGCATCGTAAACGGCACTTGCGGCGCCACCGTCATCCCATAGAGTACGATGCGTCCACCAGGACGTAACGAGCGTCCGACCTGCTGCGCAATTGAACCCCCCGCCGAATCGATGACTGAATCGAGGAGCGTCCCTCCAAGGACTTTCTTCAGCTCCGCGGGCCAGTCCCCTGTCAAAAAAAAATTTCAATAAAAGAAAAAAAAATGAAACAGCAAAACTAAGCGGCAAATGTAGAGAGCCTCGCCAAGCTGGAAACTGAAACTGAAACTGACCATGGGTGTAGTTCGCGCCGCCCGCGGCGCCGAGTGCGATCGCCCGCGCGAGCTTCGCATCCGAGCTGCTCGTGACGTATACGCGCGCGCTGAGCGCGAGGCAGAGCTGCAACGCGACGAGCGCGACGCCGCCGCCGATGCCGGTGAGCAGCACTGCGTGGCCGCGCGCGACGCGGGCGTGCACGACCGCGGCCCTGTTTGTTTTGTCGCGAGATTTGTTAGCGTTGGGTCAGCCAGCCACGCGCGTGGGGGGACGCGAGACGCAGGACGACGCGCACCTCCAGGCGGTGACGCCCGCGACGGGCCAGGCGGCCGCGTGCACGTCGTCGAGGTGTGCTGGCGTGCGGAGGACGTGCTCGCGCGCGAGGGCGACGTGCGTTGTGAATGTGCCGAGGGGCGGGGTGGCCCCGCCGCCGAGGATGCCGAACCTGGCTCACCGCGCGCAGGGTGGATGTGTGTGCGTGGGTGAGTGAGTGTGTGTGTGGGACGGACCGCCGGGGAGGGACTCACGGGGCTTCGGGGGCGCGTGGATCACTCTCCCATCCGCGCGTGGGGACGAGGAAGACGCGCTTGTTTAGAAGCTCGTCCTTCTCGTCGTATGCGGCGACGACGGTTCCTTAGAGAATAAAACGAGCGTTTTGACGGTCGTTGGGCTGCGGATTCGCAACCCCGTGTGGGGTTGGAAACTCACCGGCTCCGTCTGCGCCCAGCGTGCTACCGGATACGATCCCCGGGTAACGACCCTTTCTAATCCAGAGCTAAAAAAGAAAGGAACGCTTGGTTTGTCACGCCACTTGTCGTAAGTAAGTGATCCTCGGACAACGCACGTCTTTGTGGTTGAAACCTGCGGCGTTAATTTTGACGAGCACTTCACCGGGTTTGAGGGCAGGGATGGGTCTCTCCACGATGCACACGTCATGATACGCCGACTGGCGCACTGGTTCGAGTTTGTTTTGCAAAATGAGGGCTTTGAGTGAGGGCATGGCGATGATCCCTCCGAGGGAGTGATCAGCTCGATCAGCCCTGCTGAGGTAACGGGCGCAGTCGTTCCTGATCCGGGCAGTTCGGCGGACGAGTATGCGCGTTGTCGTATCCGTCACAGCCACAAAATATGGGGATACAGAGAATCGGGTACGTCCTCTCCCTCTCCCGGTGCAATTCCGGTTCCAGCGGACTTGTCAGCATATATATCATGAGGCTTACTGGCCGGCTCACTCGTCAGCTGCACCATAGTTTTCACCTTTAGGAACTACCTTACTAGCTCCGCGCCCAGGGAGATGTGGCAGCAGACAGCCTAGAAACACGCCCGTACTGCCACTCGAGGTGCACTTTTTTGGTCCACAATCCCAAGATTACTTATAAACGGCACTAAACCTAGCAACCCACCCCCTCACCCTCCCCATAATCTCTTTCCTCCTCGCTCGCCTACTCCCTTCCGGCCATGACAATCTCGTTTTCGCCGTACAACCACTTCCTCACGGTGCGATTCAGTCAGATGGTCGAGTTTAAGCTCTTCCCATGGTTCGATGAGGATTTTTCGGCACGTGCCCTTCTCAATTATCCCATGTTCGGGGTCAATCATCAAATGGGACGGCTTTTCCCCGGCCATGCCTCAGATCCACCCGAAGAAGTGAAGGTGTTCGCTGCGACGCTAGACTTTGTGGGGCCAGACAATGGTGTCCCCATGGACGTATGTCTCAAAGTTGCGCGTGGTGTGGACGAGGTAGTGCGCCTGAGCCATGAAGCTTCCATCTATCGAAGGGAACTCGTCAAGCTTTGGGGGATTGCGGTGCCCAGGATGTATGGCTTCTTCATAGGACACCATGACAATATGCCAGTGGCGTGTCTCATGTTGGAACTTTGCACCGGGCCCTGTGCTCAGCTCCGTGATGCGGAGGAATTCATGTGTGTCACCTTCAGCCTGCGCGTTCTCTCGTCACTTCCCGTAAACTGACTATGGTCAAGTCGCCTCGCGATGCGGAGCGTGCGCAAAGTGCACACACTTGGCATCACACAAAATGGGCCACTAGAGTTGCATCATTTCGTCATGAAGGAGAACAGGGTGCTGTTGATTGACTTTTCGCGTGCGGTATCGCATCGGTGCAATAACGCGATGCCCGTCTACAGTAACCAACGGTTCTCTCTAAACCGGGAGGAGGTGTACGACGACGAACACGACTGTGGTGAAGCGATGATGTTGGCAAAGGAGAGCATGCGTGTGGCATCTGTACGATCGTGACTTTTACGGACCTTGACGATGACGTGATGCGTTGTCCGATAATATTTATTTATTTTTACTCTGTACTATATATAGTAGAATTAGTTGATTAATTAAGCATCTCTGCTTTCGCTCCAACCACGATGTGGCGATGATGGCGATCCGACAGTTGATGGTCGCCTTCGCCATCCCCTCCTCACGTTTCCGGAGCAGCACTCGGCTTGATTCACCATGGCCCTTCCGGTTCGACACTTTTCGCCCAGCGCTTTGCCTCGAGGACCTTGTTGCTGGTTCGTAGTCACCCCTAACCCCTCAAATGATAACGATCTGTATGTCATGTTTCCAGTATTTTCTCCTTTCCTCACCTTTGTCTTCTACCGCGTCCCCCGTCACTCCTGTCTTCTTCATCCCTCACTGCGTCACCTACAGTGCTTGGATCTGCATCGCACTGGACTTGCCATCATCATTGTCTTATCTGCGTCATGCTTGAGAGGACGCGTGGAGAGTTCACATGTCCGCTGGACGACGCCAGATGCAATAGAGTCCGCCAATGATTTCCCGTGGCTGACACATCTGCGGCGTGCTAGATAAGGAACTGTGCAACTTCTCCATGCCTTCTAAGCAATGGCTGGTACTCTGGAATAAACCTGTTATCGAAGAAATGAGCTATTCCGTGAGTGCTCAATGACCGGGAAATTTACCCATGTCGTCTCTAAGGGAGAGTTGATAGCGTATAATGTGACGTTATTCTTGACAACGTTTCCTCCTCTCTCACCTGGTGGGCAGAAGAGGTCACTTACATCGTATATCCATACCAGTCTTTGACATGTTCAGAGTTGTTGCATCACATCACATCACCCTTTGCGACATATAATACAACATGTATGGTTTTAGGTAGGAAGTGAGCAAATCTTCCGAGTCCCTTTTTTTTTTTTTTTTTTTTTTTTTAATTCCATTTATGTGCGTCTCGGGGTGCAGAACCCCACGTAGCACTTCGTAGCTGTGCTTTACATGATAAGTATCTACGAGTATGGTGTATTTACTCTTTTTGAAATAAGTTCCTGTTAGTACTATGCTTCCAACGGCCACTGAGGCAAATAGCGAGCGCAGTAGTCTGCGCCAGAAGTCCTGTTTTTGGGAGATCGCCTCTACTGGGAGGGCGGGTGAGTAGAGCGCTGACCGGTGGGCTTGCCGTGTGTCGCTGTGATGACTGAGTATGGGTGTCGCTTTGAGCACCTGACATGGTAGGTGCAAGCGCGGCTCGTTTGAGGGAAGATAACAGGGGGCCTCGGGCGTGGGCCGACCCGGGTTACTTATTGACAGTCTTTACCTTTTAGCAAAGGATTCCCAGGCTAGCAAGCGGGAATTCTTACCCAATCGATGCGGTGTTTTAAAACGTCGTCTTTGTAATATGAAAGTGTATTTAGTTTCCCGTAAAATTTATAAATATGTTTTAAACTATATACAAAAAAAAAGCGGTGATTATTAAAGCAGGGGAATGCGCGTGCAGAAAGGGAATGCGAACTCGGGTGCTCCGGTCCAGGCCCGGGGACAGGGAGCACGCACCAAGCACAGGCTGCGCGAGCGGGCCCATGCGGGTGCGAAGCGGTCCACCGGCAATGGCACGGGAATGCACGCCGGAGCGGAAGCGGATGTGCAGGGCGGGAAAATGGCGGGAGCGGGCGCCACGGCGGTAAGCAGACGCGCAGACAGCAAGGGTGTTGCGGTGCCGGAGCAGGCACAGGGGCGGGCGCGGCAGCGGAAGCGCTCTCTCCGAGTCAGATTGTGACATATGAGAGCCATAAACATTAGTCTAATCATGGTCTAATGGTCTAGTGGTATGGATGGCTTTGGGTTCACGGCGTACCTTAGCAGTTTGTAAGCGGCCCAGGGTTCGAACCCCTGCAGAGCCGTTATTTAAATTTTTAATGAGAGCATGACTTGGCAAACAAAGTTCCTTTTTTGGTCGGTGGGGCCGCACCTGCCTTCACGCACGCATTCCATCGGGAATTTCGCACCCGTGGCACCCACCGGAGGCCCCCTTTGCCACTACCCCGAATTCCCCACTCGCACTTATCCGATGCGGCGCCCACGTGCCATTCCGGTTACCAATCGCTTACATAAATTTCTTATAACTCGAAGCTTACAGTAATCACCTAATAACTGTCTTATCAATGAAAATGTTTTTTTGCTGAGTACGAAAACGAGACAGAAAGTTCGGGAAGTCCCACCAGGGGCTAAGGTACGCGAGAATTGCCTTTTTTGGTCGTGCAATCCCTCGCTAAAAGTGCCCAACTCTTATTGACTGAGGTGTGGGGGATACGAGTAGTGTGTGAAATACTGGGATCTCGAGTGCTTGCTCCGGCTTGGGTCCGCCTCGCCAGGAAGGTGCACCTACTATTGGGCCAGAGTTTGTTTTCTTGACATTTGACGTGTTATCCGGGTAGGGGCTAGGGGTGGGCGAGTTAGCTGAACAGGCGTGGCGGGGGCAAGCATTGGCAAAGGTGTAAGCTCGTGCGCGTCTGTACTTCCACTTTGGGTGGGCTTGCTGTTGCTGGTTGGAGGTCCTGGTTGTTTGACGGTCTTCCACTTTCGTATTGTCGCTCTCGTGCCAAAGAGGTATATATGCTTGCTGTTCAGTAAGTTTGCTCTCTTGCTGCCATCTGGGTCTTCGAAGGCGAACACAAGAGATGAGGAGGACGATGGGGAGTAGGAGGTGGGAGTCTTGACCCATGAGGGTTTTTGTGTGATAGTGAGTTGCGCGTATTGAGGGTTGTCGGCGAGTAGCGCCAGATGGCATTCTTCCGGGGTGTACGCACCTCGAACACCGGACACTCCTGTTGGGACTCCATTTAACAGGGCTTTGGACCACTTGGTTGTGGCCCGAATTAGAGGTTCGGAAAGCTTGGTGAGGGGATCGTGTCTTTCGAGGGCGTCGCCGATTCGTTTTTTGATGAAGGAGGAGGCAAAGTTCAGTTGTTGCTGCGTGACTGCAAGTGCGGCTGTGAGTACGACGTTCCCTTTGGCAGTCCATTTGGCAGCTGAGACCCGGACTGTTGCGTGGCTCTTCGAGTCTTGGAGACGCTTGTTGATGTCGGCACAGAGGACGTGGCCCGGCGTTCGGTTGTCCTGGTTTGGAGGATTGCCGAGGAAGTCTAAGACTAGGCTTGGTCTGGATTCTTGCTTGGCTTTGTTTGCGTAGGAGTTTGGCGGGGCGTTTTTTGCTGCTGGTGTAGCTGCGACTGGAGGGGAGGAGAGGCCTTTGTCAACGTCTGCTGGGGTTGTTTTGGCTTCCACTGCCTTGGACAGTGTTTGGAGGTGTGTCTTGATGACGTTCAGTTGTTCCTGAATTGCAGGGTGATTTGGAGGTTGCTGGGTGGGGATTCCCAGTATGAGTGAGAAGGTTGGGTGGGCATAGATGTTAAGGAAGATTGGTCTGAGGTCTTTAATAGCCTCAGGGTTGTCTGAGATCAGCTTTTGAGAGGCTGTTAGCGCAGAGCTTAGGACCGCGGCGATTTGCTGGGTTGAAGGCGGTATGTCTCTGGGTGTGGGAATTTTTGGCATGATGGTGGTTAGGGTTTAAGGAGCCCCTCTCCGAGTCCCTTATCGGCCTTATCTGCTGTCCATGACTCTCTAAGATTGGAATTGGCAACCTTCGCTTGGTAACGTTTGCTACTTCGGGCGCAAGGGATTCAGAGGTTGCCGCTTTTGGAAATGATAATTCGACCTCGATGATGGACGTCTGATTTGACGATTGCGCCCCCAAGGCTGTGCACTCGTGAGACCGGAGGATTACACCGAGCGCGAATCTGCATCGCCGCGGGTCTTTGCTTGGGCGCTGAGATTCCCGGGCACATTGAGATGACTACAGGTATCAGTGTATTTGCGCCCACATTCTCCAATTCGCCGGAGTACCTGAGCGATGGATAGGAGCATGAACAAGAGCAGTAAGGCGGTCTTGGACGAGCACGAGCGACCAGTCTGAGCTTGAACCCGGCACCTAGAAATTCACCCTATCCAGCTGGAGCCTACGCCACATCTCTTTCAACTCGTAACACTCCCTCCAACCTGTACATGTATGGTCAACATCTGAAAAGCCAAAGTCGATGATCTTGAAAATCCAAGACCATCTCTTTCGCAACACATTTCGGGGGTCGAGGTCCCTGTGCGCGACTCCCATGTAGTGCACGCAGTACACCTCCGCAAACAAGATAAGTCTACCGTACCAAAAAGTCAGCACAACCCTCTTCAATCACGGCAGGCCATACCTCTCTATAAGCGATAGCGCGAAGTTCTCAAGATGCGAAAGTGACCGACCCTCCTCGGAGAGAATGAGTAATGAGTGCTCGTCCGCCATACCACTCATATTCACCATAGCAGACGATCCGTCCCTCATCTGATCCATGAGTGCCCCGATGAAATAGTCAAAGGCCAGCGGGGACTTAACCTTCCCAAGGACCTTCACCCCACCGTCGACCCGGTAACTGAAATCGGAGATCACTTGATTCGAAGACGTGCGCTCTTGGACTTCGCACCTCGACCTGTTTCCGGTCAGGGCATGATAAATTCCGGAGACTAAGTGCGAAAGATAATCGGAAAGTGCTGTTTGATCCTCCTTCATAATTCAACTGGAAAGGTGCATATAGACATCGTCTTCGTAATGCTACGAACATGTCGTTGGGCGTCGTGACACTGCTACCCCGCGGGTCCGTGAGACTCGCCCTGGCTGCTTGGTCGGAGTACGAGCGATCAAATATAGTGGCCAAGTGCTCGAGCATTTTAGTGTGCAAATTATTGTGTGGATGTGCGAAGAGTGGAAGTCGCTTTGGCTCCCACGAGCTGGGGCAGAATGAGGTTGTCGCAGATCCGCTCTGCCTTGGTGTTTCATCGGCCTTGTTAACGTCAACAAAGCAGCGTGTATCTTGCCCATTCGGGATAAGGAGGCTCCTTAACGTGTGAATACCAGACATCATCTAACAAACGTGAAAGGGGGAGATGAGGTGGAATGAAGGAAGGAAGGTTGTTGAAGGAACGAAGATACTTCGCTCTCACTTTAACCGTCCGTGTTCTCGTTGCGAACGCCGCTGGGCAGTAAATCCAAGATAAAAGACGGCGCATACGCAGCATGGTAAGGAATCGATGTGTCAAGCATGTCAAGAGCGAGGGGTACGCCGTGCGCTATTCGAGCACTCGGTGTTTGCGTCAGCACAATCCCGTAACTTCACATTTAGTGATTGTACGATAGCTGCAAAAAAAATGCACTGTGCTCTCATGCCCAGCCATGCAACCGCACCGATAACGATAACGCAGCCAAAAGCCCCGTCTCGATCAGAAGTCGTCGTTGTCCTCAGGCTCCTCCACATCAACGTCCATAGCGTCCTCCTCCAACCGCATCGCCTCCACGCGCTCATAGGGGACCCTATCCCGGAACCACCTCCCCCCCAACAAGTCCACCCTACAAAGCCCCGACCCAGTCGCAGACGCGAGCAGCCCCGCAGAGGCAAGTCCGGCCCCGCTGTGCCACGCCACGCGGTGCACGCCCACAGAGGGATGCCACGCGCCGCCGCCGCCCTCCGGCCGCTCCGCCATCTCACGCGGCTTGAGCCGGTCCAGCATGCGGAAGCGCCCCTCTGCGCGACTGTAGTCCAGTTGGTACACGCGGTGCACGAGAAACGGCTAATTATCATTTCCATTCGCATCAGCGCGAACCTCGCGCCGGGCGAGTGAACGAGGAACAAAAAATAAACTTACCACGTAGCCCCCGCGCCGCGTTGCGCGCAAGCCGTTCGTCGTGCAGCACGTGCCGTCCGAAGAGCCGACTGCAAGTTGTGGGTGGTAGTCGGACGCATTCACGCTCTGTCCGTCCCGTGGCGCGTCGTCAGCTCGGTGAACGCCAACCAGGGAAGATAACAAATTTACCCATACAGGCCCGCCAGGGTCCATGAGCGCATGTCCTCTGCCTAGCGTGCTCGGTGATAACGAGTATGATTTGATCGTGTTCTCATGATCGATCGTCACCACAGAACCCATATAGGGTGAATATACGATACTGTTGATGGCATCTGCGGTGGGGAAGGGTCTCAGGAAGCAAGAAGAACGCCAAAGCCAAGCGAGTCGGAAGGGCACCTCGGGTACGATTAAAGACATGGCCACCAGGTTCTCGGATGTCGGTAAGGCACTGAAGACCGTCATAACCGCCACTGGCAATCACAGTAGGGCCATTCCCGTGCCTGTCAGGTACGCGCACCCAGTTGAGAGCACGGATCGCGGACTGATGCACACAATAATAGCCAACGGGTAAGATGGCTGTGTAAAGATCAAATCAGACTAGATGATTGGACTGAAAGCCAAGCCAAACAGGGGTTTCCCACACTCAGATGGTGACCGGATAGCTCGGCCGAGATCATAGACGACAATGACGCCTGGAACAACTCAAGTCGCAATGTCAAATATCGCCGGAGCGGTGAAATTGAGTACCATTTGATAGGCCCGCCGCCATCAGTTCGCTGTTCCCCCAATCGAGGGTACAGAAGGCCGCTTCTTCCAATTCAATGCGGAGGATGGGCTCTGGTAATCTCACTGCAAGAGGTTAGTTTTGTTAGTCATGCGAGTATTCAGCGACTGTACCATAGATCGGATTCGTCGCCGACGAAGGCTGTGTCGATGCTAGATCCGGCGGGTACGGAACCACGTACACTGACAAGGAGCCGTCTTCGAAGACGCCTGCGAGAAGTCCCAGTTTTCTCGGAGACGCCGGAGATAATCCTGAAAGCTATTGGTCGCTCCATGAACTCTAGGAGCCGGTCGCTCAGGGACCAGGTGACATACAGGGTCATGGGAGGGCAACGGGCACCATTTGAGCTCCAGCGCTGGCCCGCTGTCTATGCAGAGCACCATTTCGCAACGCATTTCTCCGTTGTCATCACCGGATCCCTCGACACCCGTGGATGGGCCCAGGCTCCACAGTTGTACGCAGGCGCGTGAGGGACGTGAGATTTTGATGCCGATTTCTGGGGAATATGCACGCGAGGGAAGCGGTGCGACGGCGAGGAAATGCTTATAGGAACAGTCTGGTTTGGGCACGAGACGTCATAGAAGTTCCGCTACCATATCAACGCTTTTTCTTACGCGGTCGGTCGTCCGGATGAATTGGACACCAGTCAAGGCCCCATACAGATGCACCCGCGTTGAGCACATGGGCCCGGCTTTCAGGTAAGAACTGGGCTGGTGAAGTAACGAAGGCAGAATCGATCAGCCCTCGGAGAAAAGAGGATACGTGAAAAAAAACGCGGGGAGTGAGGAACTTACATAGTTTTTGCGTATCGAGTGTCTTGAGATCGACCCTGCGCTGTTCCCCAAATGGACCAAAGTCGCAGGATACAGGTGGCGGTGCATCATCCACGACAGGGCCCGCGGAACCCGCACTTCCGCCGCCGGCTCCGTTCTTCGGCAAATCCGTGATCCCATCCCTAACCAAACCATAAACGCGTCAAAAACGCCTTCGCACGACTGCTTCGCTTCGCTGCGAAAGAAAGGAAGGAAGAGGGGAGCACACACTCGGCGCGAAGCAGAACCGCCCACCCCTCCTGGAGAGCAATGCCCGCATGCACCCTCGGCCTGCGCGCACGCTCGTCGCATACCTGCGCCGGCGCCGGCGTCGCACCATCCGCACCACCGCGCTTCACACCCTCAGCCTCAGCCGCCTCCCTGAACCACCCAAGATCCTCGACGAGCTGCCACACCGGCCCCGCACCGACGCTCGCGCCCCACGCCTTGCCAACGCGGCGCGTAACAGGCAACGCAGATGCGTACGCGTTCGTCGGCACCGTCTCGTTCGGCGCGAAGAGCCGCGGCGCACGCTGCAGACGCTCGACGCGCACCCCCACCGCCGCCGACGCAGGTGCGGTTGGGCCGGGGACGAGCGGGACGGGCCGGTGGCGGTGGTGGACGTTCGGGTTCGGGAGAGCGTGGTTGTTGTGCCGCGCGGGCGGCGGCGCGACGGCGGGTGCAGCGGGTGCGGGGGTCGGGGCGGTGGATCGGCGCGCGGCGGGGCCACCCTTTGAGCTCTGCGCGGCTTTCGCCTTTTGCTTCCCTTTCGTACTGGCACGGGCCGTGGGCGTGGGCGTGGGCGTGTCGTCTTTGCTCTTGCTCTTGCCTTTGGCAGCTTTGGACTGGCTCGCGCCGCGCTTTTTCTTCGAGGGCCGCATCGGTGAGTCGCTTCCAGGCTAGAGCGAAACGTGACACCTACCCCCGCACCATCATCCCCCAAAGAAGGACGGTCCTCGACGTCATCGTCGTTGCCATTATCATCGGAATGCACGTCTTCTTCAGGGCCTGCGGGCGCAAAGTCACTGCCGGTATCGTCACCTTCCTGGCCTCTTGGGCGCCGCTGAGATGGCCCGGGTTGCTCTTCTTGTTCATCTCCACTGTGAAACAGATTTGCGTAACTTTGACGCGCCTTGCGGGGTCGCAGGGCGCGGGACATGGTGGCGTTGCAGGAGCAGGAGAGAGCGCTATCCGGGCCGCTGACCGGTGACCCAAACCCAATTAAAAACCGGGAAAAAATAATTACAAAAGGATATGGGAGCACATTATTATATACGACGTGGGGCATCTCTATAGCACCCTGGTGGTTCAAAAAATGTCTGACCCAGGGAACAACCCCGACACCGCCAAACCCTCCTCATCTTCCTCGTTATCGCTGTGTTCAGCCGGGTTAGGGTTGCTAACGTCATAGCCCCTCACATCAGGTTCCAGCTCTGCATCCAAGTCAGGCAAGAATGGGTCCATCTCGCTACTTTCCTGCCGCTGCAGAGCCTGTACGGTGTGCTGCTGTGGTTGGGGGTGTACCGGTGGACGGTGCAGGCGCCGCCCAACTTCGAGATCAACCTGGAAGGTAGTGGGGCTGAGGTCGGGCGACGATTCTGGAGAAGCAATGCCCTCCACGCGCTGTGAGATCGGTTGCGGTGCATGTGGCGCAGGATGGGGCACGGGCTGCGGACGATGCACCCGTGTCTGTTGCTGTTGTTGATGCTGCTGTGGTTGTTGTTGCTGACGCCGCGGGTCATACTCGAACTATAGGAAGGTGCTCATGAGCCACGCGAAAAGGAATGGATAATTTGGACCGTACCAACTCGAATACCTCGGCACGACGCCGATCTCCAGTTTCTTTGTCAATACAATAGCACAGATACAACGTATCGGCACTGATTTACGCCAAATTAAGTCAGGTTAAAAATGAGCTGATGGGGCACGACGTACGTGTCAGACACAAGACCCACGCAGAATAGGCCGACCAAAGCCGTGACGGTGCCGGAAAGAAGCGCAGCCGCGAGCGCCTGATCCGGGGCCCCAAGTGTATGTGCGACGAACAAATACGCTGTGAGGGCAAACGGCAGGGTCAGGGTCAATGGGGCAACCCTCAATAGCGTCAGTGGGGCTGAAAAAAAAAAGGTCAGAGTCGTCAGGGATTCCTGAATATATTCGCGTGGTACGCACGTTCCGACTTGAAGTTCTTCCTAAATCGCCCTGTCCCGCTCTCCGCACCGGCTACAAGTGCCCTCGCGCGACGTGCGCTCACCCAGAAACCCTCTCCAGTGAGTCCGACATACACAAGCGCGTACTTGCTCAAACTTCCCGCCGCATCCTCGAGGTAGCCCGCTGCGAAGAGTAACGGGCCCGTGTACATGCGTAGCACAATGGGCAGGTAAACCGGAACCCGCCGGAGGAAGACAGTGAATAAGAGAAGCATGCGCGTCAGCGTGAGAAGAAGGCCGGCGAGCGCGATGCTCCCTAGCGAGGGCTGTGATGCACGATAAAGCGCTGCGTGGATGCGGTGCGTGTCCATAGGATGTGGTGGAGGGATCGTAGGGCTGTGACATCGGCCCTCATAAGTGGGAGCATGCCAAAACAAGTAAAACCGGACTCACTCCGTAAAGTACCAGGCGGCAATAACTGCTGCTGTTGTTACGCGCAATATACCCCGTGCGACTGCCCACGTCCAAAACCACAACGAAATGGTCAGAGTGATTGCCCAATTGGCCCATCCGTGCAGATGCCACTCGAGCCCCGAACTCGGGGACAAGAAGTATCCGACGAGAAGTAAACGAAAGGTAAGCGTCAGGAAAGGGATAGACAGGAGGAGAGCAACAAGTAGGACAGCGGGGGATAAAAGGAGTAAAAGTGGCTGCGTGGAGAGTAATCGGGTGGTAAGTGTGAGCACTGATGATGTCGAATGGATCTTTTGCGGTAGTGATAAGAGGCGGCGAGCTGTGATAAATGCAAGTGCCAGTGGAATAAGCGCGAAGAGACGCAAGCTAGAGTATTGAAATATTAGTGGAAGTCGCGTGATAACAAAGGCGCCAAGGCGTACCCCCAGGTTTCACCCCAAGTAGGCACAGTGTCACCCTCCCACATGAAGCTCCCCGAAAACGCCCAAATGGATGAGACCAAGAGAGTAGCGGGGATGAAAACGCTTGTGGCGATGACGACAGGCTTGACGAATACCCTCAGAAGAAGGATGTGAGCATATGATACCGCGGCACTGCTAAACGTTAAAATGACAAGAAGTGGGATTGTATGGAGGAATGTAGTATATGGGAGTGGGAAACTGCGTGGCGTCTTGGGTTTGTGAGTGAGGAAGAGTGAAAGGAGTGAGGAGAGGACGCATATTGATAGACCTGCGAGCCAGATGGAAGTCCAAATTGAATCATGAAACTTTCGTCGCGAACGGGACGATACATAACGCGGATCAGGAAGAGAGAAGAGGTCGATAGGCCGGGTATGGCCATCGCGAGGAAGGAGGGACTGGGTAAGAGACAATGAGAGAGATTGGGGTGGTGGTGGAGACGGCGTGAATACTGCGCGGGCTTTCGGAGGAGGCGGTATCGGAGGGCTATCATCAAGACCGGAAGAAGAGGGAGACGGGGATCTGAGATGGGTATGCTGGTGTGCTAGCCAACCTCGACTTTGTTCTGCATGTGAAGACCTTAGGAGGTGAGCGGAACTCGCGGGGTACTGCGAACCTGGATCCACTTCATCTAGGCGAAGATAGGGATCGTCAGCGTCGTCCGGAAAATCCCTGTGGGTGTTCGCTAGGCTGGTAAGGCCGGCGGTGTCCTGGCTAGTTCGGAGATGGGGGTCGCCGCCATCATCGAGATCCGAGGAGTCTCCTCTGTGGAGGTGGCCGGAGCTGTGCTGGGACCCATCGTCGGTAGAGAAGGAGAAGAAGAGGGGTTGTTCTGGTGATGCGGAAGCAGCAGCACCGGGGCTCCTCTGGCGATTGAGGAACTGGGACGCATACGTCGAGAATGACGATGTCATGAAGGAGAAATGATAACGTGTACAGTAGGGGGAAATGGTCTTAATGGTGCATAAGACCGATCAAGGAGACAAGACTAACCGACACCGAGATGGGGCAGAGGCGGACGGACACTGGGCGAGTCAGTCGAGTCGAGCGTTGCCGACGCGCGAGCGATGACAAACCGTGAGAACGAATTCCTTCATAGGTCGAGTCAAAGAGGCAGAGCAGAGCGTCATCGCGTCATCGTGCGTGGCACTGCCGCGTGCAGTGGATTCGCCACTTGAGGCCGCCTCTGATATCACCCAGACAGAGCATGGATCACTTCCCTCTCTTTCAGGATCCCAGAACTGGGGTGCTATCATTCGGGAGTCTCCGATTCCTCGCCACGTGTATTCTTTACTCAAGGCGACCCCCCCAACGCACGCTCCGAGGATGCCTCTACGCGTACATATTGAGTCTAGACCACCAGAGCTCTGTGCTTGCACTGGATTTAGCCGGGCGATGGACCAATGATAGGAGTCCATGTATACCCGTACCTGCGTACATCCAATCTGCTGTACGTGCTGTCCAGCACAGAAAACGCCTGTGTGCACCCGAAATCTGCCCGAAATCTCCGAGACGAGGAGATGAATATTAATGCCGCATCAGTCTTCCCCGAGTCGTATTCTCTGCCACATTCACGGACTCTTCAACTTCAACTCTCTTCCGTTTGTTCATTATACTACTACAACAACGCGTGCCTTACTGATACATATGTCCGTGGAAGAGAGCCGGAACTAGTATTCGAGCCAGAGTACAGTAGTCTTGGCGACGTACTTGAGACCCGAGCGCAGTCACCAGAATATCCAGTCGACCGTGCCGCGGTGGTAGCGTTTATAAAGCAAACAGCCAAGACGCTGGTGCCCCACTAATGTCCACTGTGCCCGTAACCACGCTCAGGCTCACCCAACCATCGCTTAATAGTCCAGTCGTTACAAGTGCTACACCACCCCGAGAGTCATGGAGGGCGCAACTGTGATAAAGTGCTGCAGTCCTGACATAGTCAGATTTTCCGAAGGAGACCCAGAAGACCCCATAAACTGGTCAAGTCGCAAGAAGCAAGCTGTCGTCCTGATACTATGCGTGCTCTCATTTGTGTCGTGAGTCATGCGGGCATCTTTTTCGATCCCCATCTCTCACACACATCGTGAAAGGGCCTTGGGGTCCTCCTCTTATGTATGTCTCTTGATGTTCTTCAGGTACAGAATGTCGAGAACAACATCCAGGCTCCAGGGCAACCATATCTCATGCTGAAGTACAACATAAGTATCGATTTAGCGAGCTCAGGCCTGAGTTTCTACGTCCTCGGATTTGCCATGGGTCCATTGATTTGTGTGCATTTTCCCCACATACATTAGGATCGTCATCTGAATCGTTGTGAATCTTCACAGGGGGTGACTCCGGACCAGTTCAATGACATCTCCAGTTGCTAACATTTCCCGTAACAGCCCCGCTTTCCGAGTTGTATGGTCGAAAACTGACTCCTTTCATCTCAACCACCACCATGTCAGCCGACACCCCGCCTCCCACGCTCTCCCACATTTCTAACACGCTCTCCTCAGTGGCCAACAGTTTGTCTATCTTGGACGAATTGCGGAGCACCACGGCCCAAGACAGAGAGAAATTACATAAAACTCTCAAAAACTTCCTCTCCAACCCCACCGTCCTCAAACTCACCGCACACCTCCTCCCCACCCCCACAGCACAAGCTGATGAACTTAAAGAGATTCAGAAAAACCTCTCCACGCTGATCAAAGCAGTGAACAGTCTTCACCAGAAGACAAGCACCCTTCCCAATCAACCCCCCCATCCCCCTCCCCCCAGGGCGAAGGACGCAGCAAAGCCCCTCCCTCCCTCATACGCAAACGTCACTGCCTACAGGTCTCCGCGAGCCAACCTCGTGATGGACCTCAAGGACATCGACTTTGGCGGTCCGAAGCACCGGCCGTCGCCGGCCTACCTTACCGAAATTTTCAACGACGCGTTGAAGTCCTCCCCCTACACCAGGTCCACATTGCAGCCACGCGGTGGACAGCCAAGGGGAACCTGGTCATCACTGGGGGGCACCTCGCAACAGCACAGCAGTTACGCGACTGCACCACCATTCTCGCCAAGGCCCTCTCGGAGGACCAATCCGTTCCGGAAAGCGTCCCAATCCCCTACCCTCTCACTAGACCCAACGTCAAATGGTCCAAAATTCTCATCAACGGTATACCCACAGGAGTCCAAAGCAACCGGGACGCAGCTTATAGCCCGGACGAGTGCCACGAGGTACTCGTCAACGAAAACCCTTCGTACGCAACCCTCCTAGTCACACAGAAGCCCAATTGGGTTCGTCCACCTGTCTCTTACACTGCAGGCTCTTCTTCATCCCTCGTCGTGGCATTCGAGGACCCGGATGGAAGCAAAGCCAAGGCGCTGCTCGCTGACCGGCACCTCTACGCATTTGGCGCACGTGCAATGGTCAAACGGTGGAAGCAACGCCCCCCCAAGTTTAACCCTCTCCCTCCCCCACCAATTGCCAAGACCCCTCCTCCACCTCCATTTCTTCCGGCGGTCTCCAGCGTATTTGGGGTAGTAACACCCCAACGGCCGGGGGGCTCCAATTTCTTTGGGGTACTAACACCCCAACAGCCCTTGACCGCCGCGTCCCCCGTCCATCCTCTTTTCTCTCCTGAAGTACACGCCTCCGAACGCTCGCCGCAGAAACGCAAGGCCCTCGTCTTATCGCCGCCCGACAACAGGGCGATCGCGACAGCTCAGAAACCATCAAAGAGGCTCGCAACCAGACCTCCGAACACGAGCATGGATGAGGATCATCCCTAGGCAATATGCAAAGGTAATTCGCGACGACCACGGCAGTACATCCCAAAGTGGGCATCACAAAATTGAACGTATCGGCCTCCCCCTGTCTATCATATACACACACGCATCCAGCAGAATAACCTGGACAAGTCATACACAAGCAGCTAAAAGAAGCCGTCCTCATGACGCCCGGGAGAGAACACGGCATTGTAAAGTCCCATGTCAAGTAAATAGTAGCACAATCATGTAAGTATTATAGCTGGTTAGTCCCACATGGGTGCAGCTCACCCGGAGCCGCCTCCACCTCTATCCTGCCCCCTATAAGGAGCCACCGCGTTCCAAGGTGGGGGAGCACACAGGGTGGAAGGGCGCGGCTCGTAGCGGACATTAATGGAATCGAAAAAAAAAAAAAAAAAAAAAAGGTCGAAAACTGCCTTATATGCTCTCCTGGCCTCTCCTGATTGGTATGGACATCATGACGGGTCTTTTGTGTTCCGAAAGTGATGGTATTTACGGGATTCACAGCGGCCACTGCACCATCTGCATTCGCGGATAACATCGCTATCATTCTCCTCTGTAAGGCTTTCGCGATCGTCATTTATGGCTCCCCGACATGACAACGCGACTTGCTGCAGTTCGGTTCTTCACTGGCTGTTGCGCTGGATGTTCTATCAACAAGTAGGCATGGCCTTCAAACGATCTCTGTAACGGTCCTGATTTCCGAGCAGTGGCACAGGCGTAGTAGCCGAGTACGACTCTTCATTATCGCCCATCCGGTGACCAAGGCTGACTTTGCGACGCGCGGTGAAGTATGTATCACAACGATAAGCGGGCCCAAGCCAAAGGTGTGTGTGTTTACTCCGTCTTTCGTGGGCGCTGATCTCATGATAAGTCTCCCGTGTCAGCGGTGGCGTGTTAGTAAGTGCTTGCGTACATCAAAACGTCAGGCGATTATGATGCTGATACCTGACCCGCCTATCTAGCGCCTTTTCCCCGTTGTCAGGGCCCTGCTTTGGCTCTTTGATTGGCTTCTTCGTGGCAGCAGCAGGATGGCACGGGTATGCTACCCGACTGCTTCCCCAGCGTGATCTACATGGCTCAACGTGAACAACACAGGCTTTGGGTTGTGCGCGTGCACCTTTACGCCTGTCTCGTCTGCTGGCCGCTCGTGTTCCTGCTTCCCGAAACCCATGGCCCGACCATCCTCGGAAGGCGTGCACTTGCTCTACGTTTTCAGGGGCATATTCATGCCTTTTCACGAGAACAACTCGAGCCTATGACACTCCGGGATATCATCCAACGGTTCCTCCTGCGCCCAGCCAGTGAGTTGACCCGTAGAGCGGCAGTTTTTCTTATTTAGCTGACGAAAAAACAGAGATGCTCATCTATGAACCTATATGTCAGGGGGCAGCGATTTGGATAGGCCTGGCATATGGCATTGTTTAGTACGCTCTGCACAAATACGTCCGGAACATGTCTAACGGCGGTGTCTGAAGCTTCTTTTTCGAAGTATATCCAATTGTATTTATCGTGCAGGTAGGTCGGCATGTGTCTATCGCGTGCCGTTCTTGACATATCCAGCATAAAATACCATTCCACCTTTGCGGAGTCATGTTCCTCTTTATTCCCATAGGGATGCTTATAGTCCTCGCACTATTCCAACCGCTCGCGAAACTATTCGCCCGTCTTCCCTTGCCTGGAATCGTGCCAAAGGATATGCCGCTTGCCGAGCCTGAAAGTCGTCTGATGTTTGCTCTATCTGCGTGGTTCGTGATCTACTTTGGTCCCTGGCTTTCATTTATGGCTATATATTCCTGTTAGTGCTGCCATGCCTATATCATTATTCTGGTTCGGCTGGTACGTAGTGAATGGCTGATTCCACATTCAAATCTCATACTTTCCTCTAGGTCGAGTGGACCGGAGACACATTGGATCGTCCCGGCGCTCGCAGGGATTCTGTTCGGTTATTCCATGACGGCAATTTTCATGTGTTTCCTCGCGTAGTATGTTCCCTTTCCTTCTTATCTCATCTCCTTTTGTGACTGGGCCGCTATCCAGTATGGCAGAAATATACACAGTATACAGTTCAAGTGCGGTTGCGGCAAATGCTTTCATGCGGTCAATCATAGCGGCTATATTCCCTGTCATAACACATAGCATCATCAAAGCAACAGGCACGAAATGGGGCCGTGAGTCGTCGCCCTTCCGTCTACATTGTTCAATCACTGACAAGATATGACTTCCGTTTCTCCGCCAATTTCTTCCCGCCAGTCTCGCTATTCGCATCTCTATCTCTCGGGCTGATCCCGATTCCGCTGATCTTTATCCGTCATGGAAAGGAGCTTCGTGCTCGTTCACGCTATGCGCGAGAGGCGCAGGATGCGATAAAGCAGATGGGCGCATATGATGTGGAAGAAGCCAAGGTGTTCGGGACCACCGAGACTTTGGTGACTCGGAACGAAACAAATGACCCGGTGCAGGCGGGCGCTTAGGAGCTTGAACAAAAAAATAGGCGTCGTTCGCATGGGAGGTGGGCAAAGCCTCTCGATTGGGCTGTTGTATGTATTTATTTAGTACACTGATCTGTACGAAATGCGTCCTCACTATAAAGATTGAGCCAATCATTACGTGGGTACACAAGTGAGAGTTACACCAAGTGGAGTCGCGGATCGTGCAATTGTTGATCGACGACATCTGCGTCCATAAGTACATCAGTGTCCGAAAAGGTTGGGAGACTAGTTTATAGAGGGAAAAATGTGGTGCATATGTGGGATACTGATTCAGTTGCAGACGAGATATTCATAAGCAAGAGGAAAGCAGACACATTAGGCGATGCACCGTGATACAACTGATCAATATCAGTCTGGATCAGGAAAATGGGCAGGGAGAATAAGAACGATGGGTATCTACACCCCTTCAAAGGGCCCCTTGAGCAAGGTCGAGAAATTCTGTGATCTCGACCATTGCGTGATTCCAGGACAAGGGTAGGGAACGTCGCAAGTTCGGAGGATAGATGACTATGACATAGACGAGCCTGAGGTTCAGAGAGAGCCTGTCGACGTCATAGAAAGGAGACCGTGACATACAGGCACTGTTTTGGTCTTCTGTAAACGATGCAAAAGATGTCACAAATAGAAAGAAAGAGCGAGTTGCATATATTGAGATGGACGAACGGGAAATAAGCAGGGTAGAAATGGTTACCCGATTGGAGTGCGAGTCGGATCTGGATCTGTCAGTAGTCCGTAGTACGTAGTGTAGTGATCTGACACTGGCAGGACCGGTGCGAGCCAAGATACCAGGACTCCTTGCCACTTCAAGTCTGGTCGTGCTCTACTCCATCACGCAGAATTAAAGACTGGTTACTCATAGATGCCACATATATACATTCCCGCCCCATTTTTTACGACGTACGACCGAGCACACGCGCGTGGAGGCCAAAGCGCTAACGATTAGAGGACGTTGCTCGCCATCGGGAGAGGTTTTTGGCATCACTTCTGGTATGGCACCGTGCCTAGGCAAGACGCATCACCCCCAAAGAGTTGTCTGTCCTGGAGTCGGTCGTCAAACGGCGACTCGTTATGGGTCTAGGGCACGGACGATCGGCCATTGGGTGAAAGCCTGAAAGCGCGGACTCCCATTTTGGAACTTCCATCGTGTTTATCTTCGCTACATCACATTTCCCCAGTATTTCCCCCAACAGACCAACTTCCCTTTGCTTCACCACATTCCGCTGCAAACCATGAGCGTTCCCCCCACACCTTCTCGCTTTTCGGTGCTCTTCGAGTCTGCCTTGCACAATTACGAAAGGCAGACGGGAATAAAACTAGCCGAACACCCAGGCGCCGAGCAACTTCTGAAGTGTGACTCTGTTGAGTCCGTCGTTGCCCTTCTTCAAGAACAAGCGGGCCTTCAGTGAATTCAGAGGAGGCGATGGAAGAGTCATGAAATCCCTCAAGTCTGCCGTTTCCGTTCTGCATACTCTTTCTGGCTCCGCCCTTGGCGAGGCAGTAGGTCTCGTACCATTCCCACCCGCAAAGGCGATATTCACCGCCTTTGCTATCCTGCTCGCCGTATGTGATTTCCTTGGTTCCCATACCCCTTCTTCTAACGTCTAAGTGCATCAGGCGGTCAAAGACGTCAGTGCCAGTTACGATGCACTTGTCGACTTGCTCGAATCATTTGAATGCTTCCTGGGCCGCCTTGACATATACACAAAAATCGCTCTAACAGGCGCCATGACAGAAATCATTATCAAAATAATGGTGGAACTGCTTTCCACCCTCGCCCTAGTGACCCGACAGATTAAACAAAAGCGAACGAGTAAGTTCGTTCTCCCAAATGCGCCCACTCGACTGAATGCGGCGCAGTGAAATTTGTAAAGAAACTTTTGGGAGAGAATGAGGTCGAAGCGGTGCTCCAAAGGCTGGATCGACTCACCACGGATGAGGCTAGGACGACCGCAGCGCAGACTCTCGAGGTTGTCTATGGCCTCGTCCAGAATATGAGGGTGGTCATGGATGGTAAGAAAATCTCGCTTGTCACCCGCAGGCTGTTGAGTACTCTTTTCTCTAGACGGCAAGGCAGCAGTTGAGGGTGTCCGGGATGCCCTCGGTAAGCTTCGTCCACCCTGGTAAGCCAGTTCATTGGCTGACTGACCCTATAGAGATCATGCAACAAATGGTGAACGAGATAAATAAGTCCAAACGTAGGTTATTTCCTGGTGCCTACGTTTCCGGCCAGGAACACTGAGACTACCTCGCAGGGGACACGTTGCAGCGAGACATTCGAAATTGGCTCTCTCCCCCCGATCCATGGAAGAACCACAATATCGCTCGCGAATCTCGCCACACCGGCACTGCCGCCTGGTTCGCCAAAGGCAGAATGTTCTCGGAATGGAAGTCGTCCGAATCAGGTTCCCTTCTATGGATCCATGGCAAACGTCGGTTGCTCCTGGTCCTCAGCTCTTTCGCACTGACTGATCATGTTCCATTTTAAAGCGGGCGCAGGGAAGAGCGTTCTTTGGTAGGTTAACCTCTATATTTCCGTTCGGGACTAATGGCGTCGGCCAGTTCCACAATTATCCAGAACATCGACGAGATGCGGAAGTCTGGGCTCGCCTCTCTGGCGTTCTTCTACTGTGATTTTAGGGAAGATGAAAAGAAGGATAGGCGGGGGCTACTGTCATCCCTGCTTGTGCAGCTTTGTCATCAGTCCGACTCCTACAGTGACATCCTTTCCAAATTCTACTCGGAACACGCCGGGGGCACGCAACATCCTAGTGACGATGCACTTCTACAGTGCTTAAAGGACCTGCTTCACCTCCCAGGACAAGCGCCCGTCTACCTGGTTGTGGACGCCGTAGACGAATGTCCGAATACAACCGCCGTGCCGTCTCCTCGGGAGAAAGTGCTAATGCTCATAGAGGAGCTTATCGACTCACAAGCCCCGAATTTGCGCATATGTGTGACGAGCCGACCCGAAACGGACATCAAGGCTGTCTTGGATTCATTGGCTTTCCATTCGGTTTCCCTCCACGGCGAGATTGGACAAATGCAGGACATCGACGACTATATCAAGTCGACCGTTAATACGGATCCAAGGATGCGAAGGTGGAAACCAATGGACAAGAAAATGGTCATTGATGCCCTTACAATAAATGCTGACGGGATGTGAGGACCACATACGTGATTCCTGACGACTAGCTCATACCCACAATGTAGGTTTCGATGGGTATACTGTCAGATTGTATACCTTCGTGGCTGCCTCCCAGGGCGCATCCGACGTGCCCTCATGGAACTGCCAGATACGCTCGACGAGACCTATGAGCGCACATTGCGGGATATCGATCAAACGAATTGGGAATTCGCACACCGTTTGTTTCAATGCGTTACCGTGGCTCCCGCCCGCTCACCGTCGAGGAACTTGCGGAATTTCTTGCATTCGACTTTGAGGCAGGACCAATACCAAAGTTTTACGAGGATTGGCGTTTGGAAGATCCACTAGACGCAGTGCTATCGACATGTTCCAGTTTACTGACCGTTGTCAAGGTGGACGATTCCCCAGTTATACAATTCTCTCACTTCTCGGTGAAAGAGTTCTTGACATCCGCGCGCCTCGCCAAAGCGAGTAACATTAATTCCCGCCGCTATCATGCTTCGATGACACAAGCTCATTCCCTTGTGGGGCAAGCCTGTCTGGGCATTCTTCTCCACCTGGACCAAGATGTCACGAACGAAAGTCTGCAGCAATTCCCCCTCGCCGAATACGCTGCCAAGCACTGGGTTGACCATGCTCGATTCCAGGATGTTTTGCAGAACGTGGACGATGGCATGAAAGAACTGTTTGACCCCAGGAAGCCACATCTCATGGTCTGGATCTGGTTATTTGATCCGGGAGACCGCCTTCGCAGCCCTGATAACCGAGGAATAAGACCATCACAGCCCGATAGATCACCTTTGCATTATGCTGCTATCTGTGGCCTACATGGCATCGTAGAGTTCCTGGTCGTTGACCGCTCGCAGGACGTGCACTCCAGTGACTCCCAGAAACGGACTCCGTTGCATCACGCATCATCCTGCGGACATGTGGAGGTTTCTCGAGTCCTTCTCGAGCACGGTGCAGATGTAACAGCCCAGGACATCGATGGATGGACTCCACTGCACTACGCCTCATACCAAGGTCATTTAGAAGTTGTTCGCGTCCTCATCGAGTACGGTGCTGATGTAACAGCCAAAAACGAGCACTGGTCGACTCCATTGCATATGGCAACAGCAGAGGGAGGTGTAGAACTCGCACGCATCCTTCTCGAGCATGGTGCCGATGTAACGGCCCAGGACAAGAACGGGTGGAGTTCATTGCATCATCTGGCGTCATCCGAGGGACGAGAGGAAGCCCTACGCTTCCTTCTCAAGCGTGGCGCGGACGTGACTGCTCAAGAAGAAAACGGATATACTCCCTTGCATATGGCATCGATCTCGGGATGTGCAGAAGCTGCTCGCGTCCTGCTCGAGCATGGTACGGATGCCACTTCGGAGCTCAAGCCGGGTGAAACTGCGTTGAACCTGGCTTTGAGCGGGAAACGTTGGGACGTCGCTCGTGTCCTTCTCGAGTATGGTTCCAAGGCAGTGACCCAGGACAGGCACGGGTGGACGCCATTGCATCACGCATCGTCTGGGGGACCTACGGAAATCGTTCACATCCTTCTCGAGCGGGGCGCAGATGCGACAGCCAAGACCTCGCGTGGGTTCACTCCATTGCATAGGGTGTCACTTGCAGAACAGCCAAGTGTGGAAGTCGTACTCGCCCTTCTCAACCACGGTGCGGATCCGACGGCGAAGGACGGGGACGAGTCAACACCACTGCACGAGGCATCGCTCTATGGACATGTGGAAACTGTTCGCATCCTTCTCGAACGCGGTGCGGATGTGACAATGCCGGACAAATATGGCGCGACCCCCTTACATCAGGCAAAGAACCATGTAGAAGCTGTACGCCTCCTTCTCGAGTATGGCGCGGATCCGACATCCGAGGACGAGCGAGGCTTGACTCCATTACATGCAGCAGCGGCTTGGGGCGATGTGAGGGTCGTGCGCGTCCTTCTTGGGCAAGGCGTAGACCCGAATGCCAAGGACAACAATGGGCGGACTCCATTGGACCGGGCCATGCAGGCGGAAAATGTTGAGGCCGCTCGTGTACTTCTCGAGCACGGTGCTGACGCAACGGCCCAGGTGAGGGACAGATTAAAGGAGGCATAGCGAGGAGGACATGTGGACATTGGTTGGGAGCTTGAGGTTGTTGAGTAGGACACAGTACCGGCTTACAGCCAACGCCAATAATTGTGACCGTCTTCCTTCATAAGTGAACAAACTCCGTGCCAAGAGGGCATTCATCGTTGAACGTTGAATACGTTGAATGTTTGATAGCGACTTCCAAAATTCCCGGCCCTTTTTTCAAAAATTTCATACATAGGGCTGAGATTGAGATTGATGTTGTTCAGCTTATGCCGACCAATATTGTTGTAATCAAGGTTGTAATATAGGGATCTGATCTTTTCTAGAATTTCTGCATGAAGTCGAGCAAGTGTTGAGGTGCAAGGGTGCACCCACATTTTCATCACATGTGTCGCGTCCGACAACTACAATTACAAGGAGATCTAGATATATTGGGCACGAGACGGAACATGAGGTTTGTATGTACTCAAAGTGGCTGTTACATGCATATGGAAAGGATCTTCCTGCCCGTCGTGTGAGTGGACTGTGAGTGGCTGTCAAAGTGTGGCGGAAGGCGGATCCCGGACCTGGGCCCGAAAAAAAAAAGTTTGTCATGCCAAAAAAGGCAGCCAAATTCACAGTTCGGGCGGAAGAAGGCGAAAATCCCACTGGGATCATACCAAAGATCACTCAATGACACACAATATTAATAGTAGCTCCAGTACTAGTGACGGGAGTGGGTTTGACATCATCAGCCGGCTGAAAGAGACCGCACGCGACCGCAAGGAACAGGTCGGTGAGCTCCTCAAGTACGAGCGTGAGTTCCATCCAGCACATCGTGGCGGAGGTCCGACGCCCTCGAGGACCCCCGCGCTGCTTGCTGCCGACGCGCAGTCGCTCACAGGCGCAGGCCAACGACAACAAGACGCCTCGCTTCTTGACTCGACTTCAAGGTACCAGTGCACAGCTCTCCCCATTTACGACTCGTCTATCGTCTATCTGTGGCGCAGTCTCAATAAGCACTGGCCCCTTCCTCCCTCGGAAAGTAGATTCTTAACACAACCGCCTTCAAGTTTCGCCTACTACACTCAGCAGCCCTGGACATGGGTCTCTTCACGAAAGGGAGGCCACGAGGGCCTTCCTCTGCGGACGATAAAGCGCCCAAGGACTCGGACACGAATCCAGACGATACCTCCATTTTATTCATCCCCTCAACCCCGCTCCTCTCCCGCGTAGATGTCCTCTCAACTACATCCTGCTCACAGAGACGAAGATGAAAGCTTGCTCATCTCATCGCTCATTTCACAGCTAAGGTGTACCCCCCTGTTCCATCTGACTGCGACTGCGACCCTCAGCCCCCTGTGGCCAATCTCCAGAGTCGGCATGGGTCTCTCCAAGGTCACCTTCCCAACATTCGTCCTCGACCCGAGGAGTATACTCGAGCGCATAACGTACTTCATGGCCCATCCGGACCTCATCTTTGGGTGGGTCTCTCTCATCCCGTGTGGTCGCAGCGCAGCGCCTGTACACACACCACACCATGCGCCGCGGCTCCGATTCCTGGAATTAACATGTCCATTGCCATGCTGTGTCACCACCTTATTCCCTTTCCGCACGTGCTTATGTTATTTTTCGTCCCAATCGCAGCGCTGACCGGTATGAAGATCCTGAGGAGCGTTTCATCCGTGTGCACCAATATTAGGCAGGTTGGCGCATCAAGCCTAAGGACGTCAAGAAGCCGTGAGCATATAGATACAACCCCGTCTTGGGCGAGTTCTTCCGATGCCGCTATGACTATCCGAATGGCACGCAGGGGTTTTACAATGCAGAGCAAGGTGCGTGTATATTTCCTGCTCCGTTCCCTTCCGACGCACCTTCATCTTCGCTCGCTCTCCGCAGTTTCACATCATCCACCTATATTCGCCTTCTACTACGTTTCACTGCGAACAAGGTCGTCATCATCGGCGAACTCCGGCCAAAGTCCAAGTTCCTCGGCAACTCAGTCTCGACGACGATGGAGGGTGAGAGCCGCATGTCGTTGACGGGCCGCCCAGAGGACGCCGGTAATCGCGCAGCTCCCTCTGCACTACGGGCACTCGCCCGCGTCCGCGTCCAAGCTGGATCGAAACTCCTCGCGGAAGAATTCGGCATCGAATCCGACGAGGGAGCGGAGGGGATTGACGAGCTTCCTTTAGAAGAAGTGGACGTTCCGACGTTTGCGGTCTGCATCGATCTCGACGCTTCCATGGTCCCCGACCACGCTGCCTCACGGGCGTGCGGCCCTAGGCGAGGGCGCAGGCAGGCGTGCAGCCCCAGGCAAAGGCGGCGAGGGAGCCGCCCCAGCCACCTCAGGCGAAGGCGACATACAGCCCCAGGTGAGGGCGACGAGTGTAATGGCTGCCAGGGCCGCAGTCTGAGCATTGCATGCGTGAACGCGTGAGTGTGGTGAGTGTGGGAAAGCCCGGGGCCATGTGGCACGAAAGAATAAACATGGAGCACTAGATAGCCGCGCCTTTTTTTCCTGATCGGTAAGCATGCTCGTCGTCAGAGACAACAAGCTCGAAATGGAGATGAAGAAGTCGCATCATACTATATACAGTAGAGGTTGCCGACTTGGGACAGGCGTGGGAAGGGCTTGACAGACCGGACCATGGCAGGCGGCCCCGGACTTCCGAAATGCTGGGAATTGCGGGGGGAAAACCCAGGAACCTGTGTCGACACACACAGGCAAATGTCACTTCCACTGGCAGGTGCGCTGCGAGCCAAGATGCCAACAATCCCTGCCACTCTGGTCATCCTCCACTGAATTGCGCAGAACTGAGGACCGGTTACTCGTAGATGCCACGTGTATCCATTCCGCGATTTCCGCTACGAGCACACGCACGTGAGGCCGACGGCGACTCGTTATGGGTCTAGGGCACGGAGGATCGGCCATTAGGCCTGCATTAGGCCTTGGTGAAAGGGCTCACCCCCATTTTGGATTTTGGGATTTTCATTGTGTTTATCCTTCGCTACAATCCCATTTCCCCAGTATTTCCCCCAACAGACCAACTTCCCTTTGCTTCAACACATTCCGCTGCAAACCATGAGCAGTCCCCCCACACCTTCTCGCTTTTCGGTGCTCTTCGAGTCTGCCTTGCACAATTACGAAAGGCAGACGGGCATAAAACTAGCCGAACACCCAGGCGCCGAGCAACTTTTGAAGTGTGACTCTGTTGAGTCCGTCGTTGCCCTTCTTCAAGAACAAGCTCGGGCCTTCAGTGAATTCAGAGGAGGCGATGGAAGAGTCATGAAATCCCTCAAGTCTGCCGTTTCCGTTCTGCATACTCTTTCTAGCTCCGCCCTTGGCGAGGCAGTAGGTCTCGTACCATTCCCACCCGCAAAGGCGATATTTACCGCCTTTGCTATCCTGCTCGCCGTATGTGATTTCATTGGGTCCCATGCCGTATTCTTCTAACGTCTAAGTCCACCAGGCGGTCGAAGACGTCAGTGCCAGTTACGATGCGCTTGTCGACTTGCTCGAATCATTTGAATGCTTCCTGGGCCGCCTTGACATCTACACAAAAATCGCTCTAACAGGCGCCATGACAGAAATCATTATCAAAATAATGGTGGAACTGCTTTCCACCCTCGCCCTAGTGACCCGACAGATTAAACAAAAGCGAACGAGTAAGTTCGTTCCCCCAAATGCGCCCACTCGACTGAATGCGGCGCAGTGAAATTTGTAAAGAAAATTTTGGGAGAGAATGAGGTCGAAGCAGTGCTCCAGAGGCTGGATCGACTCACCACGGACGAGGCTAGGACGACCGCAGCGCAGACTCTCGAGGTCGTCTATGGTCTCGTCCAGAATATGAGGGTGGTCATGGATGGTAAGAAAGTCTCGCTTGTCACCTGCAGGCTGTTGAGTACTCTTTTCTCTAGACGGCAAGGCAGCGGTTGAGGGTGTCCGGGATGCCCTCGGTAAGCTTCGTCGACCCCAGTACGCCAGTTCATTTGGCTGACTGACCCTTTAGAGATCATGCAACAAATGGTGACTGAGATAAATAAGTCCAAACGTAGGTTATTTCCTGGTGCCTACGTTGCTGGCCAGGGACACTGAGACTACCTGCCAGGGGACACATTGCAGCGAGACATTCGAAAATGGCTCTCTCCCCCCGATCCATGGAAGAACCATAATATCGCTCGCGAATCTCGCCACACCGGCACTGCAGCCTGGTTCGCCAAAGGAAGAATGTTCTCGGAATGGAGGTCGTCTGAATCAGGTTCCCTTCTATGGATCCATGGCAAACGTCGGTTGTTCCTAGCCCTCAGCTTTCGCACTAACTGATCATGTTCCATTTTAAAGCGGGCGCAGGGAAGAGCGTTCTTTGGTAGGTTAACCTCTATATTTCCGTTTGAGGACTAATGGTGTCGGCCAGTTCCACAATTATCCAAAACATCGACGAGATGCGGAAGTCCGGGCTCGCCTCTCTGGCGTTCTTCTACTGTGATTTTAGGGAAGATGAAAAGAAGGATAGGCGGGGGCTACTCTCATCCCTGCTTGTGCAGCTTTGTCATCAGTCCGACTCCTACAGCGACACCCTTTCCAAATTCTACTCGGAACATGCCGGGGGCGAGCAACATCCTAGCGACGATGCACTTTTACAGTGTTTAAAGGACCTGCTTCAACTCCCAGGACAAGCGCCTGTCTACCTGGTTGTGGACGCCGTGGATGAATGTCCGAATACAACCGCCGTGCCGTCTCCTCGGGAGAAAGTGCTAATGCTCATAGAGGAGCTTATCGACTCACAAGCCCCGAATTTGCGCATATGTGTGACGAGCCGACCCGAAACGGACATCAAGGCTGTCTTGGATTCATTGGCTTTCCATTCGCTTTCCCTCCACGGCGAGATCGGACAAATGCAGGACATTGACGACTACATCAAGTCGACCGTTAATACGGATCCAAGGATGCGAAGGTGGAAACCAGCGGACAAGCAAATGGTCATCGATGCCCTCACAATAAATGCTGACGGGATGTAAGGATCACATATTCTGATTCCTGACGACTCGCTCACACCCGTAATGTAGGTTTCGATGGGTGTACTGTCAGATTGTATACCTTCGTGGCTGCCTCCCAGGGCGCATCCGACGTGCCCTCATGGAACTGCCAGATACGCTCGACGAGACCTATGAGCGCACATTGCGGGATATCGATCAAACGAATTGGGAATTCGCACACCGTTTGTTTCAATGCGTTACCGTGGCCTCCCGCCCGCTCACCGTCGAGGAACTTGCGGAATTTCTTGCATTCGACTTTGAGGCAGGACCAATACCAAAGTTTTACGAGGATTGGCGTTTGGAAGATCCACTAGACGCAGTGCTATCGACATGTTCCAGTTTACTGACCGTTGTCAAGGTGGACGATTCCCCAGTTATACAATTCTCTCACTTCTCGGTGAAAGAGTTCTTGACATCGGCGCGCCTTGCCAAATCAAGTGACATTAATTCCCGCCGCTATCATGCTTCGATGACACAAGCTCATTCCCTTGTGGGGCAAGCCTGTCTGGGCATTCTTCTCCACCTGGATCAAGATGTCACGAACGAAAGCCTGCAGCAATTCCCCCTCGCCGAATACGCTGCCGAGCACTGGCTTGACCATGCTCGATTCCAGGGTGTATCGCAGAATGTGGATGATGGCATGAAAGAACTGTTTGACCCCAGGAAGCGACATCTCATGGTCTGGATCTGGTTATTTGACCCGCGATATGGGCCATATGGCCTCCGCAGTCCTGATAGCCGAGGGAAAAGGCCATCACAGCCCGATAGATCACCTTTGCATTATGCTGCTATCTGTGGCCTACATGGCATCGTAAAGTTCCTGGTCGTTGACCGCTCGCAGGACGTGCACTCCAGTGACTCCGAGAAGTGGACTCCGTTGCATCACGCATCATCCTGCGGACATGTGGAGGTTGTTCGAGTCCTTCTCGAGCACGGTGCAGATGTAACAGCCCAGGACATCGATGAATGGACTCCACTGCACTGCGCCTCATACCGGGGACATTTAGAAGTCGCTCGCGTCCTTATCGAGTACGGTGCTGATGTGACAGCCAAAAACGAGCACTGGTCGACTCCATTGCATAAGGCAACGGCAGAGGGAGGTGTAGAACTCGTACGCATCCTTCTCGAGCATGGTGCCGATATAACAGCCCAGGACAAGAACATGTGGAGTTCATTGCATCTTCTGGCGTCATCCGAGGGACAAGAGGAAGTCCTACGCTTCCTTCTCGACCGTGGCGCGGACGTGACGGCCCAGGAAAACAACGGATATACTCCATTGCATATAGCATCGATCTCGGGATGTGCAGAAGCTGCTCGCGTCCTGCTCGAGTATGGTACAGATGCGACGTCGGAGCTGAAGGGTGAAACTACGTTGAACCTGGCTTTGAACGGGAAACGTTGGGACGTCGCTCGTGTCCTTCTCGAGTATGGTGCTAGTGCAGTGACCCAGGACAAGCACGGGTGGACACCATTGCATCACGCATCGTCTGAGGGACCTATGGAAATCGTTCACATCCTTCTCGAGCGGGGCGCAGATGCGACAGCCAAGACCTCGCATGGGATCACTCCATTGCATAGGGCGTCAGAACAGCCAAGTGTGGAAGTCGCACTCGCCCTTCTCAATCACGGTGCGGATCCGACGGCGAAGGACGGGGACGAGTCAACACCACTACACGAGGCATCGCTCTATGGACATGTGGAAACTGTTCGCATCCTTCTCGAACGCGGTGCGGATGTGACATCGCGGGACAAATATGGTATGACCCCCTTACATAAGGCAAGGAATCATGTGGAAGCTGTACGCCTCCTTCTCGAGTATGGCGCGGATCCGACAGCCGATGACGAGCGAGGCTTGACTCCATTACATGCAGCGGCTGGTTGGGGCGATGTGAGGGTCGTGCGCGTCCTTATTGGACAAGGTGTAGACCTGAATTCCAAGGACAACAACGGGCGGACTCCATTGGACTGGGCCATACAGGCGGAAAATGTTGAGGCCGCTCGTGTACTTCTCGAGCACGGTGCTGACGCAACGGCCCGGTGAGGACAGATTAAAGAGGCTAGCGGGGAGGACATGTGGACATTGGTTGGGAGGCTCAGGGTTGTTGAGTAGGACACAGTATCGGCTTAGAGCGAACGCAAATTCTTATGACCGCCTTCCTTCATTAGCGAGCAAACTCCGTGTAGGCAAGGGGGGCATTCATTAAGCCATTGGGCCCCGGGCATCGACCTCAAAAGTCACTGCGGTATTTCCTTCTCCTGCCCGGTGTAGATACAACAAACTAGTGAGTAGCAACATATCGGCAATCACGTAGGTACATATGTCAGTGTTGTAGAGCTGGTAGGTAGCCTTTGTGGTCTCTTGGCCTGGCTAAGCGACCGATTTCTTCCTGCGCGCCTGCATAATTCCCACTTTAGAAAAAAAAAAGTGGACGAAGTGGGGTTTGAACCCACGACCTCATGCAGCGTACTCATGACAAGGTCATGAGATTGCGAAGCAAGCGCGCTACCACTGTGCCATCCGCCCCTTGAACACAGACTCACCCTGCAGAAAATACGTACGGGCTGGATTCAGGACGACGCCCACTTGTGTATCCAGATTCAAGAAGGCTTCAAATGCTTCAAATTCAAGGCTTCCAAGTCAATGCCTCAGTCGCTCCCACCAGAATGGAGCCGCAAACACTCCGCCAACATGTACTGGCAGCTGACCCGCTCCCAGGGCCCATCCCACTGGACGTCCAAGTTCATTATGTCGTGCAATTGATGTCGTGTCGTGGCTGGAGACATGGGTGTAGCACGCCCGTGGATCTTCTCGAAGTCATGATGTATTAATATGGTGGTGGCTGACCCTTGTGCTTGCGATTGTGTATTATTTACAAAGTTTATACTGGTTCGCTCTCGAGACTGTTGGAGAGAGGCATGAGAAGAGGGCACCCGGCTCCTGTTGGCGCTCTACGGGCCTAGGGTGTCGTTCGATAGTCGGTAGTCACTTCAGCTTGGTCGCTTGGTTACTTCTTCGGCTGCCCTCTTCTCTCTACTGGTGTGGTTCAAACCTTGATTTCGTCCTCCCTGGCTCTGTGCTGCCTTCAAGTTGAAACTTTGAAGACCGAGCCACCAGCTCGCATTTCAGGGTTATTATGCCACCCTCTGTGGGCGACATTATCATTTGCAACTGTGACCTCAATAGTTATAAGATTACATAGCGCGCGCGCATAGAATCTCTTCGTTTGTAGCATGTCTCCGAGCCGTGTGAGCCCAATAAGAGAGTGTGAGAACTGGCCTGTTTGGGACGAGTCAGCGTAAGAGTCAGTGCAGTCAGTGCAGTGCCCGTGTCACTGACGCCCTTTTCAAGGCGCGCAGCGCCGCCTACACAAACAATTCTCGTCGTCGCCGTTGCCGGCCACGATGACTTCCCCACCCAATAATCGGCGGTCCACTGGCCGCTCCCTCTCTGCATCGCGCTCTATTACCCAGTCCGTTTACGCACCCACCGCCAGTTCTCGCCCTTTTCTCAACATGCTTAACCCACTCGGCCGCGCGTACCAGGGCTATGCAGCCGCCAACCAGTCCGTTCTCGAAGAGGACGAAGAAGACACCGACGGCGCCGCGTCTCCCAGGCATGAGACTATCGACCTCGAAGCCCAGGCACCTCCCACTTCATCATCCAGGGCCACCCTCGACGCTTCCGCCCACACCCAGCGCCTCTCCCGGGGCTCCGCCGAAGCTGGGACACTCCGACCCAACGTTCGCGAGGACGACCGCGTACAGGAGGAGTCCGAGTCCGATGGCGAGGTCCCGCAGAGCTTCCTGATCGAGTCGCCCGCTTCACGCCGTGCGCCACTGTCGCGCAAGGGCCGAGCACGCGACCCACGCCACGCATCGAGCGCCACTAAGCCCGTCGACCCTCCACGGATATCTGTCCCCCCACGTCCTTCGGAGGTCGGTGTGGAACATCTGCCCACTCGATCGCCGTCTGCGGCTGGGCAGCCCAATCCGAAGCGTGGATTGGACGCGTACGAGCGCGCCTTGTGGAATTGGGTGAACGTTTACAACCTCGATGCCTTTCTTCAGGAGGTGTACATGTACTACCACGGGAAGGGGATATACTCCATCGCCCTCAAGAGGGGGCTGAATCTTTGTGGGTTACCTCCTCGCATGTTTGGGGGTTTGCTAATGCCGAGCCCAGCACAGTCGGGTTTGTCATCGCCTTTTCGACGTTCCTCCTCCGCTGCGTAGATTACTCGCGCATACATCCTGATCAAGTCACACGACTGTCCGATATTGTTGTCGAGCGTTGCGTCTCCAGGTGCGTCCCCCAGGCAGACTGTGCCCCCCCACATTTCTCACGCCTTTTTTTCATGCAGATTCTCGGGTTTTACACTGCTTTTCTTCCTCCTATTCTGCGCATTTTACGTATGGCAAATTGCATCATTTGTCTTGAGCACAATGCGACTCGTGGACATGTACAACTTTTATACCTACCTCCTTCAAATTCCTGACGTGCGTCTCCCATCTGTGTCGCTACTCTTCTCCCAAACGTTTTTCTAGGAAGATATCCAGACTATCTCCTGGCCTGAAGTCGTCCGACGCATCGAAGCCATCCGTAATTCCAATCCACTCACGGAGCTCTCCTCGTCATCTTCCCGCCCACGCGCCAGCGACGGCGCTAAGCTGGATGCCCATGATATCGCTAATCGTATCATGCGGCAAGAAAACTTCCTCATCGCTCTTTTTAACAAGGAACTCCTTGATTTGAGTGTGCCATTCCCGCGCGGGTGGCCCACAGAGGAAGGCAAGGGCCGGACACTTACCCGTGCCCTTGAATGGAACCTCCAATTCTGCTTGATGGAATATCTGTTTGACAGAAGAGGGCGGGTGAGAAAAGTGTTCTTGAAGAGCAAGAACCGAAGAGCGTTGATCGACGGGTGCGTAATCTGCAATATCCTTCCCGTCACTGTGGTTGACGCGGGTGCACAGGCTGAGAAGACGTTTCATTTTCATGGGTATTTTGAACGCAATCTTTGCCCCCTTCATAGTGGTATACTTGCTCATGTACTCGTTCTTCCGATACTTCGAAGTAATCGTCCTTCCTTTCGTCGTGAGCACATCCTAATCTGGGAATAACAGGAGTCATACAAGAATCCATCTTCAATCAGCGGTCGCTCATATACTCCTTTTGCCCAGTGGAAGTTTCGGGAATTCAATGAACTTCCCCACCTTTTCGATCGACGTCTCAAGGAGTCCTACCCCATTGCGAATATGTACATGAATCAGTTTCCCAACGAGAAGCTAGCGATTGTCATGAGGTGAGCGTGTGGCAATTCTTGGCCCGTTATATTGACGCGATAGCAAGATTCGCGGCATTCGTGGCAGGCTCCTTTGCCGCTGTCCTCCTTCTCGCTACCGTCATCGACCGGACCTTTTTATCCACCTCGAGATTACACCCCACCGCTCGGTCTTCTTCTACCTTTCCGTCTTTGGTGGTATACTTGCGGTCGCGCGTGGCATGATCCCTGAAGAGAATAGGGTATTCGATCCAGATATGCTCATGAAGGCGATCGTCCAATATACGCACTACCTCCCGGACGAGTGGCGGGAGCAGCTGCACTCCAAGGCGTACACACGCAATTCGGCGATCTTTTCGCTATGAAAGCGGTCACTTTCGCGACGGAGCTCGCCAGTGTGGTGTTGACCCCGTTCATCCTCTGGTTTGCGTTGCCCCCGTGCGCGCCGGCAATCGTTGACTTTTTCCGCGAGTTTACTGTTCACGTCGATGGACTCGGGTATGTCTGTAGCTTTGCCGTGTTTGACTTCCAGCGACACGGTAACGTCAAGGTCTGTAACTTTTTCTTCTATCCAACCCTGCCCACACGCTTAACCTCCGCTCGTTACATATACAGTTTGGTGCGCCAACGAAGGTGTCCGATGCACGGCTGATGTCCAACGACGGAAAGATGGAAAAGTCGTTCGTTTCATTCAAAGCGGCCCACCCCGAGTGGATGCCAGCAGACCCTTCAGGCTCACTGTACCTCTCTCGCATCGCGGATCTCTCCGCACGGCGTATCGTGGACGATCACACTCCCCGCCCGAACTTGAGCATGGCCACGGACCGCACACTGGAGTACGAGCGCGCGCTGCACGAGTCGCGAACCGCGGCCGTGCGCCGGCGGGGCGGGCCCGCCGTCGTCGGCGGCGTCGGCGCCACCCTCGGATTCGGCGCGACGTCGGCGATGCTCGGGCAGTCGACCGGGACGGTGTACCACTCGGGGATGGCGCAGAGCGTCGCGCTGGGCGACTCGGACGGCTCGGTCGCGCTCGCCGAGTTGCAGCCTCCGCACCAACAACAAGCGCCAGCGACGAAGGCGGCCGGTGCCGATACCGAGTGGCAGTGGCGAGCTCGTGGCGGACTCGGAGGGAGACGTGCGCAGCGCGCTGGGCGAGCCGTATGTCGATGGGGCGCGGAGCATCCGTATGGTGTTGGCGCGCGGTCGATGCAGGAGGAGGAAGATGAGGATGGGCTCGGCGCGGACGGGGGCGTGTTGGGGCTCCTGGCGCAGATATATAGTGGGGCAGCTGGCGGCGGCGCGCGCGGTGTACTTTCATGAGCGTCGCGGTCTGTATGCTAACGCTAACTCATATCAGGACTAATCTACACGCATACATTTGATAGATAGGATGCACAGGAATGTGATGTTGAGCCTTGGGGATACACCGTTTGAAGAAAGCATTATTGGAGTTGGGAGCACGACAAAGGTGGGAGGGGGGTATGTGCGTAGTTAAGAGCGGTGTTAGGTATAGTATTGTAAGTCCGTCCGTCCGAGGAGTACTGTACAAAGTATCCTTTCAAAAACTTTAGCGAAGAATCGGACGAGAAGGAACCGGCCGCGGCGCCCGCGCACTCGGGCTCGTGATCGAACCAGCGCGAGGACGACCAAGTACCCGCGCTCGCCGCAGCTCCTCGTCGATGCGCCCCATCCCACGCGCAAACGCGTCGCGATCGAGCGAGCCCGCCCCATCCGGGTCGCACTCATTCCTAAACAAACAAAGGAAAAAAGATAATTCGTCAGTGACAACTGAAAAAAAAAGGACGGAAATGTGGAAGGAAGAAAGAAAGGGGGCGCACCAGATATCTCGCAGGCGCTGGTGCTCGAGGCAGGACTTGAACCATATGGCGCGCACGACGCGCCCGTCCAGTCTGGTGTCTGGCGCGGGCTGCTCCGGCGTAAGCGCTGGTGCAAGCGTAGGTGCGGGTGCGGGCGCGGACATAGCTGAAGCGAGGTCCATGTCGATCGAGAGCCCGCGCCAGCCTGCGTTCTGGCGCTTCGCGTGCGCCACCGCGGGTGGCGCCGGCAGCGGCGGTCTGGGCACGTGCGCGCGCGCATTCGCGATGAAGAGCGCGTCGTACCGCGCGCGGGCTGTTGCAAGGGCCGCCTGCTTCGCGGCCGGCGCGTGCGTGTGCGCTGAGGCGTGGGAGGAGGTGGAGGTGGAGGTGCGGGAGGTGGTTGTGGTGGCTTGGGAGAAGAGGGAGGAGTGATCTGAGGAGCCGGTCGTTGCGGTTGACTGGACGGAGGTGCGGGCTGAGGGCGGGCGCGAGCGCGGGGGCGGCGGGGGAGCGGTGATGGTAGTGATGGCGGCGGGGGGCGGGGCTGGTGGTGGGGGCGGCGCGCGGCGCGTGCTGGTGAGGGAGAGGGATGAGCTGCAGGCGGAGGGGGGGCGCGTGAGGATCGGGGAGGTGACGGTGGAGGGGGGCGAGGAGCCTTGCGAAGTGAGGCTGCTCGTGGAGCCGGAACCGCGTGGTGGGAGGACGGGGCGCTGGGGCAGCCTGGGCGGCTGCGGTGAGGGCGACTGTTTGGTCGCGAGCGCGAGAGTGGGCTTGCTGGGCGGCTGCTGCTGCTGCTGCTGGTGCTTTGCGGGGCGGGGCGGAAGGGCGATGGAAGGGAGGAAGGAGGAGGGTGCGGAAACGTTCTCGAAGGACTCGTCGAGGCTTTCGCCGTCTTCGGTGCCTGTGCCCGTCCAGTCGCGCTCCATGGCGAAGGCGTGGAGGGCATCGGGCGTCGCGACATCGTCCCCGTCAGAGGAGAGCGAGACGGAGTGGAAGGAGGAGACGGAGGAGGCGGGCACGTGGCCTTGGGCTCGTCGGGTGCCGTCGGGGGGGAAAAGGCCTGTGAGTTTAGATGCGGAGGGGTGGTCGGATTGGGGGGGCATGAGCGTGCTGTTGGTTAGGGTCGCATTGGTTGGAGTTGGGCTAGCGGCGGGGGCGGAAACGGAACGAGGGGAGTTGAACGAGAGTTTCCGCGGAGGCAAGGGGGGGACTTTAACGGACTTTGGGGGAGAGCCTTCGAAGCTGATCAGAGGTGCGTTTTGGTGCGGTAGCGGTTTGATGGATTGGGCGGGAGAGCAGCCACTGAGGATGGTAGTAGTAGGGCTGGCACCGAGCGGCCCGTCATCGATGACCCAGTCTTTGAGGTCTATGAGAGAGGACCTGTTCCGGAGCGAGCTCGGGGACGCGGAGGGGGAGTACGTTGGGAGCATTGGAGGGATGGACACGGCCGTGGGTGAATGCGGACGGTCGAGGATGTGCTCGGGTTCCGGATGGATCGCGACGCTGTCCAGGACTTCCTTGGATGCGCCAGTTCCAAGAGCCTCGAATGCCTTTATCCTGGCTTGGAGTGTTGAAGGGGGCATCTCGGTGGGTCAACCAGACAAGAGCAGAGTGTTGTGAGGGTACGCGCGTACCGATCGACAAGAGCACCGACCCCCGACTCACCGACAACGCCGGATTATTAATTATTTATCGCGTGCGCGTGACGCCCAGGCTGCCTTGCCCCGCGCCCCGTCTGAAACCCTTCCTTGCAACAAACATGATCACCCGGCTGAAAATCGCAGTGCGACGCTTACTTCTTCGTCGGCGCTCCAGTCGTTTGTCTCCGCGAAACGTGTCCCCCGAAAAGCAAAACCAAAACATATCCTCTGAATCCACCTCAGAGCTCTTCGCCGTCGCAGGCAAGTCACACGCGATAGAACCCCTTAGAGAGACCCACCTTCTTACATTCCTCAAGACTTTTGCCTCATCCCAATGGGCACAGGCCATGATCCCTCGGTGCGTTTCAGCCCGTGCTGCATCTGTCCCCTTTCGACCAATCACCCTGTAGGTCGCCGTGTACATAGCTGAATGCGCTCGTATTCTTCAACGATCTGGTCTCAAGTACCAAGTACGTACTCTGCATTGTCTGTCCATCGAGATGCTTGATCGACGTCGTCGCCACCATCAGATGCAGTACGTTCTCGCGCTAAATGTTTTCATATGATGGATTACCAATGTCTCGCAGTGGCTATGGAACTAATCTGGGTACGATTCAACTTTATGCTCTCAATCTAGCAATAGCCGACATCCTGTAGAGGGGTCGTGGTCCGCCGTCTCAAAGGCGATTCACGACTGCCATGCTGCCGTACATGCAATGGGTGCACCCCGCATTGCCACCGACATCCGAATCGGGACACGGTACCAGCCTAGATCGGACGCCGTCCCTGGCGAAGGTGAGAACGAACGCAAGCTTCGTCGCGTGGAGGATATCCTTTCCCAGGACCGCGTCACCGCGGCCTAGATGGAGGACAGTTCGTCTGCTGAAATGTGCTGTAACGGTTCCTATCTACTTTAGTGTGTACGAGATGCTTTCAATTCACGATCGACCTTCGCTGCAATCCCTATGCAATCCTCCCTGAAGGGCTCTTCTACTTGTGAATTACGTCCGCTTCGACATCCTGTTACTCTCCTCGGATGAATGGGACCTGCCAGACGGACTGTTTACTCGCAAGCCGAGGCATTCGTTACAGCAATACACGCGCTCCCGAGAGCTGATCTATTATGACACCTCACATTCCAAACCTTGTGAAATGGATTGTTGACAAATCTCAAATCCAAATCCTAGAGCTCCGGGGAACCAGACTCCCGATCCTGGGTCTCAGCCTCAGCCCTCCACATCTTGATCAGTGCATCACCAAGCGCTCTTCCCAGCGCGCGCGAAAGTGGTACGGGGACCGCATTTCCGATCTGTCGGAGTTGCTGTTCGAAGGTGCGTCAGACTGCAGCACCACGGTCGACATTTACAGGGATATATATCTCACGTCGCGCACGATGGTACTCGGCCGCCCACTGACGGACAGGAACTCCCAGTCGTCCGGGAAGCCCTGGGCCCGGGCACACTCTCGAACCGTGAGCACCCGCTTTTGCTGTCCGCGACCGGATCTCAGTCATGTACCCCCATAATAGGGAGAAGGGACGGGACGTACGGTAGGATGAATCACCGTGTGCCCTTGCGCATTGGGCCTCACAGTCGTCATCGCAGTCCGGAAGTGAGCACTGCCGTCAATGCGGGAGTACCTCACGTCCCTCCCTTCCCTGTCATCAGGGTCCTTCCCGATCCACAGCGCCTTTGGCAAGAACGCCAGTCCGCACCGGGCATTATAGCAACGTTACACACCCTATCGTCGTCGTCGTAGGAACACACATCAGCACGACCAAGAGAGCCGTGGTGGGGCACACGCACCGCTCGACGACGCTCTCCGAGAAGCGCCCCGTGTAGTGCAGCTGCACGTCGGCGTCCTCCGCGATGCCCTGGCGCGCGCGGGCCTGATAGCTGGTGCGCGGCACGCTTGCGTACGGCACGCCGTCGGGGTAGCCCGGGAACGGGTCCTCCTCGCTTTGCTCCCACGCGCCGCGGTTCGTCGACACCGTTTCGAACGTAGGGATGGCCACCGCCGCTCGCCTCTTCACCTCAGCCTTGTCGGCCCGAGTCGCCTCGATGACCGCGTGTGGGTTCTTCCTGTGCGTTTCCGAACGTCGAACAAACGTCAGAACCTACGAGAGACGCGCGGAGGTACGAACAATTGGAGGGAGGGGCACGTACCAGTCGAACTTGGGCTGTGGGACCGCAGACACAGACGCACCAGCGCGTGATGGAGATGGAGATGGAGATGGAGATGGTAAGACGGACCTAATCTAGGCAACGACAAGGGATGTACTCAAAAAAACTCACCAGGTCGGAAAGGGCGTCGTCCACGGTCACGGCGCGCAGAGGCGCGCCGCGATACGGCCTGTCCGGGTCGCGCGCGACGTGCTCGAGTTTCAGACCCGTGTCGAGCTGCACGGCCCACTGCATCGTCTCGAAATTATGCGTCGGGATCGGGAACTCGGGAAGCGGGAAGCCTCGCCGCGCGCCCCAGAAAATGACGCGGCGACGATGCTGCGGCGACCCGTAGACCCCGGCCTGCAGGACACTGAAGCGCACTTGGTACCTGTGTGACCGTCGCGATCGCGTTCAACTTTTCGGAAATGTCCCCCCGCGCGGGGAAGGAGAGGGCGAGAAAATGGGGGAACATACCCGAGCGAGGTGAGCACGCGAAGGATATACTTCACGACACCGTGAATGACCGTCTTGCCTTCCTGTGGTCCCGCCTTCTTCATTCGAAGCTTGTGGCTCAGGAGGCCGAGTACGTTCTCCAGCAGAAAGAATTTTGGCCTGTAGAATTCCACATATGATAGCATGTTGCACACTAACGAGTTCCTGCCATGGTCCATTAGGCGAGGATGAAGCAATGCTGCGACACAACCATCCTACCTAGGGTCATCTGGTCGCTATTGGCAAGATGTTATAAATACACCTGAGGGTAAGAGGTGACTAGACTTACTGGGAACCTGTTTGCCCCACTAAAACCTTGACATGGCGGGCCTACAGAGACATTTAAAGGCAATTCCCAGTTTTTCTGCTGTCACTTACCTCCACAGATGAGGTCAACTTCACCAGGTCTTGGCAAAGGTGGCAGTGGTTTTTTATCATCAAGACTTTGCAGAGGAGGTGAGTTTTTGCCATTGTAAGTTTCAATGGCATGTTCAAGAAGAAGGTTACAGTCTTGATTATACACCTTTGTGTGCTTCTTGTTGAATCTGAACTACATAGTTAGTATTCATAAAGCTATATAAGGTATAACTTACTGAAAGGTTCTAGCAGCACTAGGTGCATACTCAATTGCCCATCCAGTCTTAATACACCCTGACTCCTCCAACCCAATGGAGAGACCACCAGCACCTGTGACAGGTTAGAAGTTTGTTTGAGAATAAATATAGAAAAAAGAACCTGAAAATATTTCTAGAGCTTGAAGAGGCTTGTTTCTTTTACAAAGGAGCTTGTTCTCTTCTAATATCTTGATATGTTCCTTGTAGCATAGCTTACAAAAGGAATGTATAGATGGATCCAACATCTGAAGCCTATGACAATCATCTGCTCCAATAAATGGTGGATTGACAGAGTAATCTTGGACATAAAAGTGATCCACATGTTGAAACCATGCCTCTAGATTGCTGATGGCTGATGGATGCTGTACATAACACTTGCCAGTAATATATTCAGCTGATATGGTTTCTGTCTTCAAGGTGAAGTAAAGACGATGCTAGTGTGTCATTTTTAGCAAGAAAAATTAAGGAAATTTATTAAAATGTACTGCACCTCATCTTTCAAGTTTGGCAAGTCAAAAGAAGTAAGCCCTTGTTTAACAAGACAATCATAGTGCTTTAGTAGCCTAATCTGCACATGAATTGTTTTGCTTGCATCATCCTGAGAAAAGCTAAGCACTTGAGCAATAAGATAAGGAGAATCTTCATCCTCCTTATTAATAACATAAATAAAGTCTAGTTCATGATATTGGGTGCCCAGATAGGAAATGCTGTCAAGGTTGAGAATGGGGCCTTCAGACTTCTCTTTAACAGCCTGAGAGTCACAGATAGCACATGTCTGAGAGGACCCAATAGATGAAGAAATCTGAGCAGTCTCTAAGAAGGCACCAAGATCTTCATCCCAAATCAGACCACTAAACAAAGTTATTAGGGAAAATATGATTACTTATAGGGACTTACCTGCAGTAGAATCTATTTAGTGCATCTTCTGGTGGTTCTGTGCTATCAGCACTTAGCCAATGAAGATTACACTTTTGAACAATAGAATCCAAGGGAACATCATCACAGGTGTTCATAAGAAAGAGACCATTAGAATGGGCAGCTTCTTGAAGAAGAGTCTTTGAACCATGAGCAAGCCACTGGCCATGAAGGAATTGTTGGTCTTCTCTCTCAAACAGATAACAAATTCTTATAAACCTAAATGAAAATAAGGTATGTAAATTGTACAGTAAAAAAATTTTCCTACCAAAATTCTGCCAGACAGTTAAGGCTCTGAGAACTTGATGCTTGAGCATTTCTTTCCCTTATTCTATCAAGGTCTTCTCCAGGGAGAACAATTACAACTTCTCCAGGCTAGATCAATTAACATAAGATCTGAAGTGAAGAACACAAATATAGTACCTTATAGATGGTTTTCCCAATTCTAACAGCATTGTAGACAGAGTGTGCAGATGAATTTCCAACCCACTTGATAATTGGAGAAGGACCATGAATCTCTCCCATGTTCATGGGATAATTATATGATTTCAACCCCTCTTGTCTTGGAGGTCTCACCATCTTGAAACACTGTTGAAACAGAACCATAGAAAGTGCATGGACTTTAGGTGTGACCACAGTATAGTAATGAGAGCTGCCAGTCTTTCCTGACTGCCTAGTTGTAGAAGACTGAGCTTTAGCCTCCAAGTAGATGTCTGCCTCAAACAGTTGATGAACTAGAGGAACTTGATCCAATCTAATCCCATCAAAGTCAAGGTCCAAAAGTACACCTTGTATATAGGCCTTCTAAAGTAATGTCAGAGTGTTATAATATATAGACAAATGAGGTTTCTCACAATGTCCTCAGAAAGAATGTCATCCCTAGACAACGGCCTACCCAGTACCTGCAAGATACTGGAGGCATCTTCCATTACTACCGGTGACTGGAAGAAGCCTGCAAGAGTGATGTTTGGGTTTGCCAAGGCTGAAGTTACAAGTAAATGAAGAACACGGTGTTTCAGCCAGAAGTCAACAAAGTAGATGTGGTATAACTCGGATGGAGCATCTAGAATGTACCAAGCGAATTCAGTTTTCAGGTACATCTTACTTCGTGCCAAGTTCAGTCGGTCTAATGGGTTGGTTGAACTAATTACTCACACGTCTAAGCCACCAGTTGACGGGGAAAATTATGAACATTGAGCTCAAGGATTGGCGAGAGTTTAATGGCCAGTGGCATGGTACTATCGTCGTCATCATCGCTGTCGTCATCATGACCCTCAGCCCAAGTCCTAACAAGACCAGAAGCGCCGTAGCGTATGCCAGGCGCCAAGTCAAGCAATTGTGTGATCGGAATGAGAGACAAAGTATCCCAGTCATAGATGGTGAAATCGTCCAGTAAGCGCACAGGAATTTGCTCGACATCGATGTCATCCAGATCGGGTGTCGTCTCTCCAGGAAGAGGGTCGGAATTCTCGATGAATTCGACGTCAGTTATAGCGTAGGTGTCACCTTTCTCGGATAAGACGCAGTATAAAGATGTGTATCAAGGGACGCACAATGGGTCCTAGTATAGCGAGCTTCTGAGGGGAGTGGATGAATGTAACGACTATCGAGATGACAACATTTTTCATGAGCAGAAGACACGGATTGGGGAGTATAAAACCTTACGGGCTTGACGCAGGACGTTGATCAAGCGCGTGCTGACGAGCTCCCACCTGGTTGACAAGGCGGCGTTTCCAGCTCCCCAACGGTGGGAGTAGAACCTCTACCCTAGCAGAGGGAATGCTATGATAGTTCAGCCTTGGGCCGAAACTGGCCCCGCGACCATGATTCGCACACGTACAGTGCCCTACTCCTTTTCGCGGCCCGTCGACGTGTCAGCTCCTCCTCTCTTGACGGACTGAGGATATACGGCGCATCTAAAGGCTCCTCTTCGGTTCTACGTTTCTGAGAAGATGGAACTGGGGGAAGGGATGTGATTAAAACAACAGGCTCTGGGCGCGGGTGCTGGGACATCAGTCGGTTGGGTTGGAAAGGGAATAAGCAAGTTTTTGGCCACCGCCGAATGGCAGTTGGACGCGTCTGGTCACACACGGTCACGGTCACGTCACAGACGCGTCTTGCCGACTGACCCCCTCGATGGCCCTCCCAGTGATAAACATTCCCGTGAACTATGAGCTTGAAAAAGGTCTGTAGTCTTCGCTACGTGTGCGTGTCCTCTCTTACAGGTCCTAATAGACAGAATAAGGGACTTTTTATCGAATTTTGTCGGTCCCACAAGTGGCGATGTAACAGATGGTATAGCCGACATGGACATTGGGGATGAAGACCGCGATCCAGAGTCCCAAAGGATGAGAGGTCTGAAGTATATGTCTCAACTGGTACGCGTCAATCATGTATCTTTTTGTCCAGTCCGTCTCACGTCGGCCGTAGCAACGCATCGCGAACCGCGACCAACAAATGATTGTCGTTGACCTAGAGGACATCGTCAAGGTCCGTCAGTACTCTCCTGATCAGCACCCAGGATCTTGTTTATAATCTAACATTTGTAACAGCACGAAAAGACCGTGGGGGAACTCGTGTCGCGCATAAGAAGCAACGCAAACCGCTACGCCAAACTGTTCAACGAGGTCGTCGACCAGCTCATGCCTATACCCACTAAGGATATCAGTGAGCAGGATGAAGTCATTGACATCATCATGCACCAACGGCGCGAGAGGAATGAGCAAACTGAGAGTAATCAGGAGGGGTTCCCAATACACCTGCTCAGGAGATAGTAAGTCCCATCGTTATCGCGTTCGTTTTGTATCATAACATGGCCTACCAGTAATCTATACTTCAAGCCACTACTCTCCGAGATCTCGATGGCCGTTCGCGAGGTGAAAGGTGCGCATCTTGGGAAGCTCATCACCGCTCGCGGGATCGTCACTCGAGTCTCGGAGGTCAAGCCGCAACTGCTGGTTAATGCGTACACTTGTGATGTCTGTGGATCGGAGACTTTCCAAGAAATCTCGAGAAAGGAATTTACTCCTATTGCCGACTGCCAGAACGAGGGTGAATGCGTGAGGAACAGCATCAAGGGGTCTCTGCACATGCAAACACGCGCTTGTCGCTTTAGCCCGTTCCAGGAAGTGAAGATCCAAGAAATGGTATTCACTTCAAATCTCCCATAAAAGTCGTCTGTTCATCGTCTCCCAGGCAGATCAAGTTCCTGTTGGCCATATCCCTCGATCCATGACCGTGCATGTGAATGGCGGTCTCACCCGCACCATGAATCCTGGCGACATGGTACATTTAGGCGGCATCTTCCTTCCTATTCCCTACACCGGCTTTCAGGCTGTTCGCGCTGGTCTCCTTACCGACACATATTTAGAAGCGCATCACATACACCAGCTCAAAAAGCAGTATAGTGAGATGGAAGTCACGGCAGAGATGCGTGCCGCCATCGAACGACTCCACGATGACCCTACAGTGTACCAGAAACTTGCGTTCAGCATCGCCCCTGAGATTTACGGCCACGTCGATGTCAAGAAGGCCTTGCTCCTCCTTCTAGTAGGGGGTGTTACAAAATCCATAGGAGATGGCATGAAAATTCGCGGGGACATCAACATTTGTCTAATGGGTGACCCTGGTGTGGCAAAGTCGCAGTTGCTGAAGTATATATCGAAAGTGGCACCTCGAGGCGTCTACACCACTGGCAAGGGTTCTTCGGGCGTTGGTCTAACAGCAGCAGTTATGCGCGATCCAGTCACAGACGAAATGGTTCTCGGTACGGTTTTTCCCCATTCCAGACCCCGATTAGATCGTTGACGCGGACCTTAAAGAGGGTGGCGCTCTCGTCCTGTCCGATAACGGGATATGCTGTATCGACGAGTTTGATAAAATGGATGAGTCCGACCGGACGGCCATCCACGAAGTCATGGAGCAGCAAACTATCTCCATCTCAAAAGCGGGTATCACGACGACCCTCAATGCGCGCGCGTCGATCCTAGCCGCGGCTAACCCTCTCTATGGCCGTTACAATCCCAAGGTGTCTCCCGTCGAGAACATCAATCTTCCCGCGGCGCTCTTATCCCGTTTCGATTTGCTCTTTTTGTTGCTGGACAAACCCTCGCGCGACGACGACGAACGACTTGCACACCACGTCACTCACGTCCACATGTACAGCAAACACCCTGACCTCGAGTACGAGCCGCTTGACCCCGGCCTGATGCGGTATGCGCCCGCTCCTTTACCCATCGCGCGACCCGACCGCTCACTGATGACACACACCCCCGCAGCGCATACATCGCACTCGCGCGCCAATGCCGGCCAATCGTCCCGCCAGACGTATCATCCTACATCGTAGACTCGTACGTGCGCCTCCGCAAGCAGTCCAAAGAAGACGCGCAGCACGACCGCGCACACACGCACACCTCCGCGCGGACGCTGCTGGGCGTGCTGCGCCTCGCGCAGGCACTGGCGCGCCTGCGCTTCGCCGCGGCGGTGCTGCACGCGGACGTGGACGAGGCGCTGCGGCTGATGGAGGCGAGCAAGGAGAGCCTGCGCGACGACGACGAGCGGGACGGCGCGGAGGGCGACGCGGACCGCTCGGACACGAGCAGGATATACCGCATCGTCAAGGACATGGCGCAGTCGCAGGCGGCCGCGGGCGGGGCGGCAGGCGGCAGGCGGAGAACGCGCAGACGCGCGGGGAAGACTCGGGCGCGGGCCGGAGGGCGAGCGGGACGACGCAGATGAGGAGGAAGGCGCGCTCGACGTGCTTTCGATGGTGGATGTCCGTGCGCGCGTGCTCAGGGCGGGTTATACGGAGACGCAGTTGATGACGACCATTCAAGAGGTAAGTGCTCGATTTATTTCGCTAGTTGGGTGCGTGGGTACTGAATCCCTTTGCTTTCGCGTTGCGTAGTACGAGGATCTGAATATCTGGACGCGCGTGGCCAACGGCTCAAAGTTGAGCTTCGCATGACAGGACTGGGCGTCGGACTGTCGATCTGTCTGTTGTTTACCTTGTTTTTATGTACCTATACATACACCCTAACTATAGCCGTCGCACTGTTGTCCTGTATCCAATTAGGCATGAGTGCATGAACTTGATCCGGTTTCCGTTGACAACCATTGATGACAAGTGCTCTGTTAGTCACACGAGGGACTGGTATCAAGCACTACGTATTTTTTCAGGCCCAAGAAAGTCGTAGATAATAATATTATGAGTTCGATAATCGTAGGGATGAGATCTCCGCGTCCACGTCCATATACAGATGTCTAACAATACCCCTCGTCGCGGGGACCCATGAACAAAGAGAAGGAAAGGGAGTGCTATCGTGTCTGTGACGCATGTTCCCAGCTTCCGTCTCCGCTCCCGCTCCCACTCCCACCTGGGCTAGTAGCGCCTCCGCGTGGCGCTGCCTCCTTGTCCGGTTCATCTCGATACGCCGGTGTCTGTGCCGTCCGGGGCGTATTTGGGTCCTCGTCGTCCAAGAAGCCCTCGTGGAACCCAAGCCCGGCGCTGGCACCGCCAGGCGAACCGACACGGAGGCCTGTGTGCTCATCCGCGTCGTCATCCTCGTGTTCACCAAACGCGTCGTACAACTCCTTTGTCCTTGGTGCACGACTGCCGCGCGGAATCGTGCCAAGCGCTACGTCGTCACCGGGCAGCGCGCTGTAGTGCTCTGCGGCACGACGACGGCGCGCTGCGCGCCTGCAGAGGAATACACCTGCGAGGATGCCGAAGATGACGACAAGCCCTGCTGCGCCGAAGACCCATTTCTGGTTCGAGACGAGAGCGGACATATCGGAGAACCACCCTTCGTCCGCTGTGGGTATCATCGTCCCACTCGCAGCCACGGTCGTCGACGGTTTTGCGGCATCGTCAGCGGGGTGACCATCATCAAATGCAGGCTTGTCCGCTTCGCCTTCCGCCTCACCGTGGTCCCCAGGGAGGAGGCCAGTGGGCTTTGAATGTGTCTTGGTCGTGGCGCTGGGTTTGTCAACCGTCGGTGGCATATTGGGACTTAAGATGGAGGGGAGGACTTTTTCAAATAAGGAGAGTTCGTATTCGCGTGTCATAGACGCGTCAATCGTCGAACCAAAGAGGGACAGCTGCCAGCCAAGGAAGTGGCCCTTACGACCTTCGGCACCAATGTCGGAGACACTGATTGTCCAAGTACCGCGCGGATCCTCATCCCTTCAATGGGTTCAGTACCCGTGCCCATAAAGAAGGACGGAAGCCTCACCAATGCTTGACAGTCATGAATCGCCATCCTGGAAACCCGTCCCTGTTCATGTCGAGGCGACGACGCGCTGCGAGGATGCTTTTAATCCCCTTGGGGCTCGTTATATGGACCTCGACATCACCACGACGGTCATGACTGATCCACACACGCACAGTGACGTGTTCTAATGCTTCAAAGTTGTTCCGTTCTAAATCTTCCTGGGTTACCGTGATAGTACTTGTGATACCACCAGTAACGATTGGTAATCCACCGCGCATTTCACCAATCAAATTCGATGTGCCATTCCCTATTTGTACTGCAGGTAGCTCAATCCAGGTCTGCGGCTTCACGAGATTCCATTGCTGTGCGGCAGTGACGAATTCATAGCCATTCAGGCGTCCGTAGCCATACTTGTACGAGAACAGCCGGCCCGCTGCCGTCCTATCCCAGTCGGGATCATCTGCGTTGATAACTTCGGCGGTACGGACGGCAATGTGTTGGAAATCACGCCACGTGAGATCAGGGCTAAACAGGACACGATCAATATCCTGTGGCGCGAATCGGAAAACAAAGAGCATACCGAACGGCAAGCGCAAGTACAAAAACGCCAGCAGCATTGGGTGCCGCGGCCGAAGTCCCACCGTGCGTGGTTGCACATGCAGACTTGCCTTTATCAGTAGTGACCTTCCCAAACCAGTTAGCAAAGAATCTGAACAAGGGAACGTGGACGGACAATATGATTGCCGCTTCCTGAGCTGTATGCCACGACGAGGTTGGCAGCGCATGATTCAGAATAAATAGGATGGAGGCCCTTGAAATCAATTGCCGAAATTGTGACGGAATAAATGCTATTAGTATAGCCATCAAAATTGCACTGGTCCCCATACACGGCGCCATTGCCACTAGCAAAAACAAAAAGGGATCCCTTGCCTCCTCGGCCACGTTGGATACCATTCAAGATCGCGCGCTCGATGAGATAGCTCGGGCTCTCCATGGACTTGCCGTCATCCGGCGGACCCCAGGAACAGCTGTAGATAGATGTATTTTGGTAGTTGTAGTTGAGTGCGGCAGCCTCGTCGATATCTGAGATGGCGCCAGAGAGGATGCGGACGCCTGCAACTTTGGAATTATAAGCAATGCCCATGCCACAGACTTTATTTTTGACCGCGCCAATTTGGCCCGCACAACGCGTGCCGTGGTGATCATCGGGAAGCGCAGGCGTGGGGAGGTCTTTGTTGTCATTGAAGTCGTGTGAGCCGGGTGCCCACTGACGGGAAGGGGAACAAAAACTCAGTGGAGGACAAATCGTATGACGGGACCGCACGTACAAAGTTATCAGCGAGGTCCTCGCTCTCATATTCTAACCCGTCGTCCACGAGCGCCGTGACCACACCAGCACCCGTGATCCCCATTTCCCACAGCCGAGTCACGTTCATCGAGTGTTCCGGGTACTTCTCGTTGACGAGGTGCCACTGCCGGGTGAACAGCGGGTCTTCGATACCAAGGTTGTCAATGACGGCGTTCGCGAGCGGATGCGCCGAGGCATCGTCACCAGGACGAAGGGGGGCGGTGCACGTTTTACTCGCTGGCGGAGTTCCTGACGGGCGAGATGCTTAACAGAGTCTGCTATGCTCCGCGCAACGTGATGGTCGGGATCCCTTGCAGAAACGGACCGGCGGAGGGCCGAAAGAGTTCCAATTACACGATCTTCACTTGCATCACGCTTGCCGGGAGATGTCGGTGGGGATGCTTTTGGGGTGCGGACTACCCAGAGGTTGTCAAGCTCGCCTGCGCGCTCGACGACCTGCACGCCGAGCCGACTCGCGACTTGCGATAAGGAAGGGCCGACATGAGGGTCGTGCTCTAAGACATAGTACTCGTGAGAGTCGAAGGAGTGCTTGAGAGCACGGACAGCATGGGGAGACAGCAGAAGAAAAAGGAGGGAGAAATGCAGCCACATGATGGACGGGACTGAGGCAGAGCGCCGTTTTTTCAAGTCGTCAATGGTGCACATCACTCAATTAGGTAATCCATCACAGCCTTTTTGATCCCGAACCAGACGTGTTGTCACGATAAACCATAAGCAACAACTCCCTCTCCACTCGATACATTATCACCGTCCTGGACATACCAGCTCTCAATAGTATACTCACGCACGGGCACCTTGGCTTCTAACGTTCTCCCTTGGCTGTTGGCAGCCTGGACCGCTTCCATGTTTCCAATGTAGCCGGCTAGGCGCTCACGAACTATCCCCGTGTAGCCCGGGTTGTTGATCACGTCGTCAGGCGTTAGGTCCCTTAGTACGCTGCTCTGCTCTCACAGATGGGTGAGCAACGTAAATAAGTACTTGACAAAGTCCACGTACATTCTGATCTACCGCAACCGTGATCTGTGCGTATGCGTGCTCATCTTGTAACCGCAAGAAGAGATGAAAGACATTCTCGCATTCAGCTATAGCGCCATCAGAGGCAATGCATCTCCCGCAGGTGTCTATGCCCGCTGGTAGCCTGTGCTCATGCCTCAGCATCAATTCTGTACCTGGCCAGGAGGATCAAAACGCACTGCTCAGAACAACCTTTGCAGCAGCGAGCAACGCAGTCGTCCAATCTCAGGGGGAATGTCCCAACAACCCGCGCGCGAACGCGGAACTTATCTTCTCGTTTGTCGCTCTTCAGAACTCGGGCAATCGTAGTGAAATTTTCAGTCCGCCTTGAAGCTGATGCTTCTTTCCATTGTTCCCTCCGTCTGTAATGCGGCATGGTAAATACGACCAAGCGACCAGATAAAAATCAGACCAAACGCACTCCAGCAGTCTTTCCAGTTCTTCATTAGGATTGTTCGTGTTGAGCTTGTGAATGAGACGATCAGGGCCCCCAATCCTGCCAACGACTTTGCCGACACCCGTGACGCGCTCAATCAGTCGCAAATGTTTGACGGCGAAGAATGAGCCAGTTTCCATCTTGTTTGCCATCTTGCTCTGCTGACCTTGCAGTTCCAGCGTCACTATCCGTCCTTGCAATCCATGGCTCCACAATTTTGTGGGTAGCGTGGCGAGATCACAGCGTTCGGTGTAGTCTGTAACATATACGGTGGACGAGCCTGTTGCATTATACTCTGCATGCAGGACCTAGAAACAATCAACTCGATCAAACAAAGGTATGCAGTGAAAAGGGGAACCCACTTCGACGGTGCAGTCAAAGATAGACTGAAGTTCTGCTTCGTCGAACAACTTGTGAGGGAATACGTGAGGATTCGCGTCATTCTCCTCCCACACCTTCTTCCGCCTATCAACCGCGAGAAACAGGTTATCTGATAAGCAATGTCCTGAGTTGGTGATGTACGCACTGCAGAAGCGCTTGCAAATGGGAATTTGTATCCACATCCGTGACGGAAAGTTTCCGTGCCTTGGCTGCCTCCGAGAAAGAGCCCTCGATATAACCGCCGTTACTGACCTTCATCCGCACGTTATCGAGTGACCAGTACTCGCCCGGATTCATGAGCTGAGCCAGCGCAACGGCCTTTTCCCGCCACATCTCGATGCGGAGTACGCGGTTGGTGAGGGACGCAGGGCACCATTCGCTGCTGTGCTCCGAGAAAGTGCCAGACTTGGACGTGTAATCCGTCACGTAAATGCTGTAAATGTCGGGGGTTTGGTTCGCGTGGCCGTGCAAAATCTACCTCCGTCAAATTGTCAAGGCAAGCATATGCTGCATACTGACGCACGCACCTCTACTGTGCAGTTGAAATATCCCCGCGGCTCTCGCCCGGGGTCGGCCTCACTGATGAGCAGGTGTTGCCGATGAACGTGCTTCCACTCTGAGGCTACAATCGGACCGCCTCCAATTTGAACCGCCGTACCTTGGCGCTCAACGCGAGTCCGTTGGACTGCAGTCCACCACTTGACCAATTGCGCACAATACTCCTTCTCTTGAGGTACCACGTGCCAACTGGGCGGGTGATGAGGCCGGTGGCTGGCAAGATCTCGATCTGGCTGTAATACCTCTTCCGTGAGAGGGTTGTAAATCGCCCATTGCATTGTATGCGGGTTGCAGGTACCGGTAAGGTGTTCGTGCCAATGCTGGATCTGAGAAGGATCTTTTAGCGCGACCGCCTACCCGAACGTGTGATATGTGGCACCTTAACTTGACGCAACAGGACAATGTCACCTTGCTTTGGATTTGGAAGCCACTGTTCCACTCTCATGAAACAATTGATTTTTATGCCTGCGCCGGGTACATAGAGAACGCCACCAAATGAGTCCAGGACAGAGGGGTCCAGTAACGAGAAGCAGGTACACCAATCTAAGGACCACGATGTGAGGGATAGACGCCGCCAGGGGAGGAACTTTCGTACCGCCTTTTTGGCTTTGCATGGGTTCTTTCGCTGCAGATGACACCACCCAATAATAGACATCAAGGCCGAATGTCTGATTTTCGAGAGTGCCGTATACGGCCACTGCAAGGAGTTGTCGACAAGGCATATTGCGTCATGGCTAAGACTTACCCCGTTGGCGATCAAGCCTGCTCGCATGCTCAAAGCTGCGTCATCCCGATCTTGACCCACACTTACAATCCCTCCGGTGCTATCAATATCTTCACCTGATCCCACTCGCTCAACCTCCGATTGTGCAACCGTGGGTTGTCCGGGGGCACATCGGCAGGTATGGAGGACACATCGATACCCAACTCTGATCGACCATCATCGCGCAGAGAGAGGTCGCAGGCATCGCTATTACCAACAGCAGTCGGGACAGCAAGTTCGCTTTTGACAGGTGTAGGGGACGCCTCCGTGGTCGCAAGTACCGCACTAGAAACTGGTGCGGCAAGTTTTTTGAGTTCCTCTCTCCTCTTCTTTCTCTTCGACATCTGCTTGCCGGGTGGAGGTCTTTCCAACGTAGTACTACAGTTACGCGGTTCGGAAGAACACTGGGAAGGCGGAGCAGAGTCTCGCCCAGATATTTGCCTTGATGTAGACGGGGTAGCCACTGGAGGGATAGTCGAATTAGTGGCTGGGGAAGGTTTTGGGACAGGAGTCGGATGAGCGGGTGTGCTCTGTTCATGAGAAGGAGGGGTCCTGTATTTATAAGTCGCTGCTCCACGATTTTGTCCTGTAGTTAAGGGTGGCTTCCTTGGGCTCGACAGGGCTATAGACGCAGTGGGGGATGTTGAAGGTCCGGCCTCACTTGCGAGTTCCGGGTGGTCCACAAGGGTTGGCGATGTAGGAATAGAAGAGCCCCCGAGTGGGGACGGTACAGGGGATTTCCTTCGACTACGACCCCCTGCGGTGGTGGTCCGAGTTCCAAAACTGCACTCTTCTACACCAGAGCTGCTATCGCCTGGGGGCGGCGAGGAGAACCAACTCAAATCGGAATTGTCGACGTTCAGTGCCTGCTTTCTCTTTTTGGCCTTACTGGTACCTACACCAACAAACGGTTACAACCTATGCCCACAAGAGTAAGACGCTTACTAAAACCCGGCCAAACGTGAAAAAGCTTCCCCCTTTCTCCTTGAAGGCCCGCTCTCGACACGAGCAGTATCGTGATACCCTCTCTGAAGCGAAGGACCACGCGTAGATGTGAAGAGGCACCAGAATATGGTAAAACCTGGGCGCCTTGCAGCAGTATTTGCAGATAATCGCCCACAAGAAGCTCTCCTAGCCTCTTTTGCAGCTTGTCTTCGACGATGACATCTAGATAAGTAGCCTTGGCATCGGAACCTTTACGGATATCAATGGTGTACTGATTTTTCCTGGGATTTGTTGAGAATATGCGGCCCTCAATGTAGCTTCCCGGACTATCGACGTCGCCTCGGAGTATATCTGCAGCGTGCTTGCGAGAGAGGAAGGGCCCCGTAGAACTTGGGTGGGCGCGCTTCTTGCTCATCGTGAGTTGTGAAGACAGCCAAGCGCGTCGCGGGGAATGGCACGTGCACGCTCCAGGCCCCCGGAAATACCGCCCATCGATCAAAAGTGTGGAGGCCAGAAGGACCACTGACACTCTTACATCATGGACTCACTTTCCACTGTCTTTCGTCGTGCACTGCTAAATGTCTCGAAAGCATACAATTTACCAACAATCCAAGACGAGACACAGGTAATCGCGGTTGTTCTCCGGGAAGTGATGCTCTGTTGAACATGTGGATCCAGGAATTAATTAATCTCGCGTCGAAAGGCTGCCGTGACTCGCGTGCACGCGTCGCTGACCTTGACCTCTTCAGTCCGAATGAGACTCTCGAGGACATCTCTACTCAAGATTTAGTGTATCTGTTTGTGCCTTATGTTTCCGCAGAGGTCGAAAGCAGGGCCCGCGCAATCGAGAGAGACGAGCGCTTGGCGCGTCTACGCGAAGCCGAGGTGTGTCTTACCTGTCTTCATATCTTATCTCAGAGCACACATTCCTATTCCTTGGGCAGAAAGGGTTCACCAAGTTTGTGTCAGACATAGAATTATATGAAATCGTATCCAAGTCCGAGCGTGAATTATACGAGAAGAACGCCTCTGCAATCACCGACCCCGCCCGACGGCGGGAGACCAAGATCAAGCAGTATCAAGCCGAGAAGGAAATCCGCAGCCGCATCGAGGTGAATTTCTTCATCCGCATCTTCCAAGTCGCACCATGCGGGCAACCGAGAGCTAATGCGCATCCCCTTCAGGCCATTGCGGAGCGGCGTCGCGTCCCCCTCCCGCCATCCGACATCTTCCCGACCGACTTTGACCTCATGTGGCGCTACTGCCGCCTTCCGCACCCCCTGCCCCCACCCTAAGCGACGAAGAGGACAGCGAGGATGATCGGCGCACGGCGACGCTTCTCCTACTCCGGCTCGCATACGCACAGGCACACGCCCAGCTCTTGGGCATCGCGCAGGAACTTGAGCTCCTGCGCACCGCACCACCCCCGCCCCCAGACCCGCCTGGGACATCAGAGCGCGCACGGGCGTTGCCCGAGGCAGAGCGCACATTATGGACGCTCGACGCGCCCCGCGCGACGAGCGCGGCACAGCGAGGTGGAACGTTGCTGAACTCGGCAGGCAAGGTATGTGATCCGTGGTGCTTTTCTTCGCTAGTCCTGCTCATGGGAGCGTGCGTAGCCGTTGCAACCGTTCACAATATTACCTTCTGGCGCGCGAGACGACCGCGCGAAGCTGCGGGAACAGGTCTTCCAACCCGACCACCGCCTACCCACAATGACCGTCGACGAGTATCTGGAAATTGAACGACAGCGTGGCAACATTCTCACAGGAGGAGGGTAAGATGTTCATCTCAATGTGGCCTCACTTGATCATGTGCTGAGACTGGTGCATCAAAGACCGCAGTCGGCCTCAAACCCAACGTCTTCCGAGCAGCTCACCATGGATGCGGAGCAGGATGGGACGGCGTTTGGCGATGCCAAGTCCGAAGAAAAGAGAAGAAAGGACGAGGAATGGGCAAGATTTACAGATGCCAACCCTCGGGGCGCAGGGAATACTATGAATCGAGGATGAGATTGGACGTATAGTAGGTAGTATCTGACATCGCTCTCCGGAAGACCCTATTTTCCCGACGAAGCTGGATGACGCGCTCTCTCTAGAGATGCAGGGAATATGGTATGACAGACAAATAAGGCACAGAAGGCACAGAAGATCAACACTGGCATTGAGACGCTTCTGGAACCTCGTTCGCTGGTGGAGATGTCACGTCAATCTCTGGGAATTGGGAAGGATGGTCAGAGGAGCGATGACGAATGTCGAATGTCAAAGAAGACGCACTGGCATTCTGAGCGTCCGCATTTTGACCGTCCTTCTCCATGCCAGGTAGTGACATGGCGATTTTCTTGAATAAGCTCTTCACATTGTGTCCGGCCTTTGCGGATGTCTCCATGAACATGATGTTGAGACTTTGGGCCTTCGCAGTAGCTTCCTCGAGGGTCACCTGTCTGCGATACTTCAGCATACACGCGGCCTGGAATGAGTTTGAAAGCGTGCGTACCGCTTGTCAGACAGGTCGGCCTTGTTCCCGACAAGTACGACCATGACATCATTCCCTCGCTCCGACCGCACGTCTTCAATCCATTTAGTTGTGGAAAGGAAAGACTGACGGTCTGAAACTGTGTTAGTCTCATAAAGAAAGTGACACTGACGGGTATAGACTCACTGGTGATGTCGAATACAACAATAGCAACGGTAGAATCCCGAATGTAAGATGGGATTAATGACCTAAATCGTTCCTAAGAGCAGAAAAGGCAATAAGAAGAATCAATGTGCTTCACATGTGTGGTCATACCTGTCCCGCGGTATCCCAAAGCTGTAACCGAACTGTCCGATCATCGAGGTAGAGGGTTTTGCTGAGAAAGTCGATACCGATGGTCGCCTGGTATGTATTGTCAAACGTGTCATACATAAACCTGGTGACATGTAAGGAAAATTGGATACTCGGAACTTAGTCGACAGCCATAGAACGGGGCAGCCGAGACGCACCGCGTGATAAGGCTGGTCTTACCGACGCTTTGGTCGCCCAGCAACACGATTTTCGTGCGCTTTAACGTGCCAGAGGAGACTTCTGACGTGGGGGATGTCGGACTGGCCATATCGAATAGATTAAAGCGTAAGTAAGATCGAGATGAAGCAGCTTTCCGGTGAGATGAGAACGAGCACGACTGCTGTATGAGCTAACGCGTGTCTCGGCTATTTTTGTGCAGGCGTGACCCCGGCCGGCGAACTGTTTGAGCGTGTTGACCCACGACTCACTCCGCTGTCCCCTCCGCATAGTTTAATACTGTACTGTACACTGTAGCCTCAAATCCGAACCCTCCTTTACATTTTCGTGCTGTGAACGTTCTGCGGCGGCATCTGTAAATCCAACGTTACGTACTGTACCCAGGAACTTTACGTTCTTCTCTCGCCACGGCCCTCAGAACTGAACTACATTGTTGTCACGCTCCTCTACTAGCACGGTATGAAGCTTGTTGAGAAGGTTGAGCAAGCACAAGGGCCGTTCTATACTTTTGAGTTCTTTCCGCCGCGAACGGACCAGGTAAGCCAGACTAATCGTAACATGATCAGTTGAGTCCAATCGTGTATAGGGCTTCAGTAACCTTCTCCTCCGGATCTCCCGTTTAGCTGACCTCAAGCCCCTCGCAATCAATATCACATGGGGCGCAGGCGGTTCAACCAAGGACCAGACACTTGAGCTTGCGTCATTGACACAGAGGGAGTACGGTGTTGACACTGTGATGCATCTGACTTGCACCAATATGGTACAAGGTTCGGTAGATGACGCCCTTCGGGTATGTGATTCTTTCGGTGCAAAGCTCAACACGGCGCGCTGAGGTGCATAGGCCGCGAAAGAAATCGGAATCCAAAGTATCTTAGCCTTGCGAGGAGGTCCGTACGATGATGTTCTCGACCCCGCAGCAGTTACTGACTTGATGGCCAAGATCCTCCAAGAGGAGAAGAATATTGGATCCCCACAGATCCTCGTTTCACTCATGCCCTTGATCTTGTCTCCTACATCCGGTCGTCCCCAGAATTTTCCGATACCTTTTGTCTCGGAGTGGCAGGTCATTTTGCTAACAACACTGGTGTTTCTGTTTCTGACTTCACCCATCTCAGCCTATCCAGACGGTCATGCCGGGAGCATGTTTAGCGAAGATGAGGAGATTGAACATTTGAAAGCAAAGATCAACAGTGGTGCCGATTTCATCGTAACTCAACTGTTCTACGATGTCGACAACTTCCTTCGATGGCTACGGAGAATTCGCTCCTGCGGTTTGTGACAACACCACGAGAATATGCCTGCCAGTGCTTACGCTTCGAGTTAGGCATAACCGTCCCCGTCATTCCGGGCGTGATGCCCATTCAAACATATGCATCATTTCTGCGCATTACCAAGCTCTGTGGCACACATATCCCAGACACACTTCATGCAGATCTAGAGTCCATCAAGGTATCATTCAATCGTCATGCATTCGTCGCAGGTTTGCCCACTGGCATCCAATTAATTCTAGCATGACGACCAGAAGGTCAAGGACTATGGCATGTCGCTAACTGTCAAGATGGTTCGGCGCCTCGTCGAGGAAGGCGGTTTGCGTGGCTTCCACTTCTGCACCCTCAACCTGGAAAGGAGTGTTCAGAGTGTCTTGGAGACCTTGGGATGGACTCCAGGTCATGCCAAAATGCATAACAGGCTGATAGCAGTGAGTCGTCATGACAGTGTGCAGGAATCTAAGACTCATAAGTTAATAAGGAGTCCATCGGACCAGCTGAACAACCTACAACTACTAATCCTGACTTGATTATTACGCCTGCAAGTGCAACCAACTCTGCGGCCAACGGACTTGCATCACACATACCAAAGGAAGGAGACACAGGCAAAGGCGAGGCCAACTATGCCACCACATGGGACGAATTTCCAAATGGGCGATTTGGTGATGTCAACAGCCCCGCATTTGGTAGCCAGGATCTCTGGGGTGGCTTTGGCCGCATCGTAAGTCCTACTGCTTCTGGTCGACCCCCTTCTGTTGTAAGAGTTGACCGCAGACATCGAGTGGCCCACGTCCTAGTACGCTGGCGGATATCACCCAGTTGTGCCTGCGCTTCCTCTCTGGCGAGATCTCATCGTATCCATTTTCCTCCGCACCGCTTTCCGGCGAATCCCAGCTTATCCTCCCACACCTACTGCGCCTGGCGAAGCACGGCTGGTGGCCCGTCGGGTCGCAACCAGCTGTCGATGGCTTACGTTCTGAGGATGAGACTGTCGGGTGGGGCCCCTCAGGCGGATACGTCTACCAGAAGCCATTTGTTGAGTTCTTTGCTAGCACAGCGATAGTGGAGAAGCTGGAACAGGCGATTGGAGAAGTGAATGGCACTGTGGACTTCTTGGCAGGGAGCAAAGCGGTACGTCGGATTGCCTCATGCGCCATCTAACGTAATCACTCATTCGCGATATGAGAAGGGCGAGCTTAGGACCAGCATGCAGGACACTGAGCGGAACGCGGTGACGTGGGGTGTCTTTCCGGGGCAGGAGATTATCCAATCGACTATCATCGAACAGGAATCGTTCCTAACGTGGAAGGTACGTAGCCTCATCCTGTCCAGATCGATCCCGGTCTTCGAACAATACTCTGCACAGGACGAGGCGTTTTCAATCTGGACAGACTGGGCGTCGAAATTCCCACCAGACTCACAGGAGCGACAGTTATTGGAAGGGACTAGAGATTCCCGCTGGCTGGTCAACGTCACACACCACGACTTCAAAAACTCTAATGCTTTGTGGAGCTTCTTGTTTGATGACATTGGCCTAGACGATGTGAGTCTGGCATGACGAAGTTGGTCCTGAACACCAGGAGACAGCATGGGTAGCCCATTTAAATACTGAACGCCATGTATGATAGGCCCTGGAAGACAGCAGACTTCATACGCGCACTCGTACCTTGTCCACTCATCAACAGGGAGCTATCGGGTTTTCTTCCACCTGGCCCTTCTCGCCTTCTTCTCGCCTTCATCTTTCGTGAAGCGTGAGCACAAGTTGCGGCTATCTTTGAGTCATCGCAATCGGGTGAAGAGACGGAAATGACGGACCAAGTGCTCAGCTGTGTCATTTAGACCGTGAAGGAGCGGAAATAAACGACAGCCTTGACCACAGCAAGGGATATGACTTTGGTACTAACAATAGGCACCGACTCTTAGCATTCCCATCCCTCGCACGTTTCCTGGCTATGCCGCTTGTGGACTCCTCCGGTACTAACGCGCTCTAATCTCCGCTGCGCTCCAGTGGCTGACTACCCCTTCATCTATGCGTGCACTTGCACCTTTGGGGAAAACAGGTACTTGATTATATTAAGGGTCTACATATTCTTGTCCATACTGTCAATTGACGAAGGGCCTTGCGAATGAGGCTGCCGGGCAGCACCGACTGTTTGAAAATCTTCTCTCTCAACTCTGGGCGCATCGTGACTTCAGTCACCTCCCCCAAGTTCCAAACGATCCGCTGGCAGGCCCGGAACTTTAGCAACATCCAGGGGAATGGGATCCCTTCCCAACGCAACGTGCAACGAGGCGCCTAGGCGGCGCATCTGATTATGTAAGCATTGCTTTGAGCCCGCTCGCCCAAATGTGGTCGCTGCCGCCGTTGCCAGTAACGAAAAAAAAAACTGACCAGTCACATGAAGACTTGAGGCCATTTTATCGCCGCAGTTCAATGAATCAAACACTATTCTTACGGACCTCCTGAAGTACGAACTTCCAAATAGAAGAGCGCCCTGCGTCACCGGGCATGACGGGCAACACGGATACATGCTGATGCGCCACGCCGTACTCGCGGATCGCACGCTCGCCCATGGCCCGAAACGTAGTGATGATGCGCTGTGGATAGCAGGGAGATCCAGCCTCTTCCGTGGCGGAGAGAAACCGCTGTGCATGCTGATCGCACGAAAGACCAGTTAGACCACCGCCGCGGCAACTGTTCTCGGCGCAAGCAGGAAGCAAACGCGGGATCGAAGAAGCCCTGCCTACCCCTTGTAAAAGGACTAGAACAACGTTCCGAACTCGAGCCCCGTCACGCCGGAAACTATAATTGGGTTCGCATGATCGGAAGTGCCCTTGATGGCCAGGCATCAGGATATCCGATTCCGTCTAAAAGTGGTACGAACCCCAGGGAAACGACTTGCTTCACCTTTCTTAATTGGTGTCTCAGATCTAACCGACTGATCCAGCGCGTTAGATCCAACATTTCCAACCTAGCAATATTTATGATGGGCGTCGCGCTGCTCCCACGCCCCATGAAGTGCGGCGCACCAGCAGAAAAGCCACGGGATCTGTTACCTGTCCCCTCCCGTTCAATAGGCGCTTCTGCGGCTGCGGCGAATTATGTTCCCATAATTGGTAGAGCCATCTACCCAACAGATCGAACGGCTCCTTGGGCTGATTTGTCTCAGGCTGCGGCCACATCGTGATTATTACCTCGTTTGCCAGTGGCTTTACTGTCGAGCCCGGCATAATAGTATCTTTGGAAGGCCGGCATATATCGCACTAGAGATAGCGGGAACAGAGTGGGCTGAGGAAGGTCAGGTGATAAGGCAGTGTTGTAGGGATTGAAATGGAAAGTTGGCCAGTCTCACGCAGACCTTCGTCGTTGTATGCATCTAACCGAGAAAAAGCGGTGGATTGGAGTCAGGCGCAAATATTATTTCAAATGTTCCCACACGCAGTGCAATGTGAAACATCGCCCTCATCCCCCGTAAGTGTGTGCGTCTCCCTCTCGTGAACGACCTCGGATGTCGGATGAGATGAGATGAGAAAGGGAGAGACAGAAATGGGCAACGCCCCTAAACCTCACCACGAAAGTTGTGGGGCGCTGTCCTTGTTCCTAGTGAGGCAGCACCGTATAACTTCACCGGTATTTTGGCACAGACGGTACCCCTTTTGGACATCCAGAGGCAGGGGTCCGCCAATGAGCTGGCTGTGCCTTCTTCGATGTTGGAACTCGGACCTCTGAGCTCCCCTTTGCTCTCGTTCCTCTGAGAAGGCGAAGGCGAAGGTGTAGGACGGCGGCGGAGAAGTCAGAATCTGGCCATCTCCCAAGAAACGAATGCGAAGCGTCATTTCAGCGTCATTTTGGTCCGCACAAGTGTGAAAGGTCTGTCTCTGGTTTGTTGGCGGAATCAGTGCCCCGTCAACTTCAAGTCAACGCCTGGGTGGAGGTTAGAATTGCAAAATAGTCGGCCAAGCAATCGTCGCTACATTGATAATCTCAACCATGCAACCTAATCAAATCCTACGCTTAAATTATAGTACATAGGAGACTTCAGCTTAATAAAGGAGGCATAGAAAAGGAATCACGCAGGGGGCATCTTTCTGAGAACGAGTGTTACGTGAAGCTCGCTTTGCTCCGCATAGCTGATCCTACAATCAGACAGGCGCCATATGGGAGGAGTCTCTTGGCTATCCGCTGCCGTGTGTGCTCCGTGGGCGAAAGGTGAAAGGTCCATGGGGTTGGCGGGCAATTGGTCAGCTAAGAACGGGTACCCAACACCGTTGGTTGGACCTTGTCGGAATTGTCCGTGTTGAACATTTGGCTTCGGGTAGTAGTAGAATAAGTGGAGAGTCATCCCTACTAGTAGTCGTTATGTAGAACACACTGACCGTGGGGTATGCGTCTTGGCACAGGGGTTGAGAGGTAGCGACGGGTCCATGAGAATTGGTGACGGTGCAGTTGGATCCGTCTCCCAAGATTCCCATCGAGCTTGCTCCCTGCACGTCAGTGCTGTAGTTGATTCCAGAGCCGACCAGTGTTTGCTCAGTTGGACCTCTATTCATCCCTAGCTGCATTTGTTCAAAGCCTCGAAACGGCGTACTGCCAGTGAGGTCGCTGGCGTATGCAGTACAAGTCTGTGCACCGTAGTGTGGTGCTGTCCGAGAGGCAAAGCCAGGAGGCATGGAGTCGGGCTACATCAAACCATGGTCAGTGTTGGGGACGTCGAGAAAGAGGCATGGATAGGCACAAGTGTAGCGGGGGCTGTCCCATGTAATATCGTCGGGTCATACGACAACTGATCTTGTCTGTTAACTTGCGGCTGCATCTTGCTGTAGAATGGAATCCGGGTGACCCTGGAGCCATCCAATGCGATTATTTATACCTGTCCAGTACTAGTATGTCCTTCTTTTGAATGCTTCCCGTAGAATAGGATTTAATGCCAGATAGTCCACTCTCGACATGAATTGTTGGGATTATCTCCTGCCGTAAATATCATGGCCCTGTGTGGCGCCGTGGCGGTAAGGTTGGCGGATGCCCTATAAGGAGCGATGTAGCGCACATCTTCACTGGCACATACATTGTGAGCATGTTTGTAATTTAAATATTATCGCCCGTATTTTGGTTGGCCCATGGAAAACCTTACCACTGGAGAGCAGCGTGAAGATAGGTAGGCGTCCCTACTTGAAATTAATGTGGTTCAGTCTTGTGGGGATAGCATCTATCCGTCGCCGTCGCTAATTCTGTAATTCATGTCAACCGGATGGGATCCTACGAAACGCGATGAACCCTGAAGGCAGGGTCATGCCCTATCAATCACTCACGGAGATTACATTTGGACTCGCTTCTCGCTTCTCGGCGCTACTCGTAAAGTTGTAGCAAGAGCTGTAACATGTTGTTTTTGGCATTTTGGGGGAGCGCCTTGGAGTGGGGAGCGCCGCACCGCCGGAGCGCGGGCCCGACGGGTTGCACGTTGACCTTGTGGCTGTGTTGTCCGTTTGTGGGGTTGACAATTCACATCACATCGCCGCATGCAAGAGGTTCCGCTTCCACACCTCACTGCTTCCTGATCCTAGGAATGGTCCCCATCTTACAATAATAATGATTCCAACTCAAACCCCAACGCAAGGACAACTTGCTGATTTCACAATCAGTTGAAAGATTGGTCGCTGTTCCCGTTTACGGCGGCGCTGATTAAACGGGTCAACTGGAGAATACGCAGACCCAAATAGGGTTTTAGTCATATCCCGGATTCCAACAAGTACTAGTCGTTGTGACGTGACCAGTGAAGAGTGAAGTGCAATGTCCGATACGAAAAGAAGTTTGTCATACATGTTTCAAGCAGCGGGCAGCGGCGCAGCCACCCCTACAGCTGATAAATTCATTTTTGGTTCTAAAGAGGACATGATGATACGCAACACGTTCCAACAGGCAGTCCAGCTGACCCAGTGAAATCCTGCGCGTCGAAGTCGTACGTGATGTGTGCCCATTCTCCTACAACGTTGCCATCAGCGGGGAAAACTTGAAGCACGAACTCACATGAGCCACTTTCTTATCGATACGCAGCCAGAATGGGAGGAACGGGATTGCGGTCAGGATTTCATTTACGAGCTGCCTGACACGTACTGGCTGCACAACCGCGTTTTCGGTGAGGGATGGTGCAGGTTGGTGGCACGACTCAGAAAAAGGGCCCTTGATGCCTAGGGGTGGTTAATGCTGAACGCATCATTTTACCGATAGGGGGTAAGTGAGAGCGACGGAGCCATGGGGAGGTGGGTGTGGTTTCGGATGATGAAACCTTGAAGTAGTCCCACTATGTTATGTTACGGAGCTTTAGCAACAAGTGAGCAGGACCTTTGAGGAGATATATCAGTTGTAACCGTCTCTCACGCTGTCAAGACGGTGACCCCATCGCAGAGGGGCCATCAAATGCAAAAACTGACAGGGGGATGAACGTCCCTGACAACGCGCGACAAGGTGCTGCTCGCTCCCATGGCACAAAAAGGATTTACCAAGGCATCTTGGCTACCAGTCTTCCCAAAATACTCAGACGAGGAGAACCGGCGTGGAACTCGATGAAAGTTCACAATAGTGAACCCGCCTCCTGATGACCGCGCTGCACAAGTTTGTGAGCCAAAATATGCAGCACAGCAATCTACAGGTCCGGTCATCCGATCCTCCATCCTAGTAACATGACCACGAGCGCACACGTACTTTCCGTCCACCCTCATAAGGCAATTATCCTCGGAGATAGCCCGACGTGGTGTGAGGATACGACGTCTGTGAGGGCCGATACTCCGCCTCAAGTCAAGTCAGAGTCGGCCATTGACCGTGATACGTACTTCGCTTCGAGACTTTTCAATGACTCACTGGATTCTTCGAAGGTAAGCCTTTCAAACCCCCCCCATCTCCTAACTAGGACCCAGCAGCGTCGTTGTGATCGTTGGGGAATGATACTATCCAATGGGTTCCACTCCCCCGCCGGTGAACTTGCAGGGGAAGAAAAAAAATCGCTGGACGGTTGTTTAGAGGGCGGGGAGGAGGTGCAGGGATGTCGTTGAGCATGCGGGGTGAACACGCCATCTTCGCGATCCTCGTTGTAAACAATGTTTGTGCGGTCCGCGCGTGACAAGTGGAAGGGGTTGGGAGACGACGACGCACATCTTACGGCAGTACAAGGAGAGTTGGAGATGCGAAGCCGCGATACCTCCATCTCATCGCTCCCCACGGACGACCTTCACCTGCTCGTTCAATCACAATCGGCTGTGGTCATGAGCTCTACGGCAACGTGGTTTCGGGCGGGACTCACCAAACCATATGAGATCTCCCGTTGGGATCCGATAATACGGTCTAAGTGATCGTGAGAGGTCGTGATGTGATTCACGTCGTGTCATTCGGATGCGCGGTAAGGGCAATACGGGCCAGGGCTCTCTACAAGGAGGGGAATTAGCTAGCTTGCGAAGGACGCACCATTCTCCCTCGGCACACCCACATCCTATGTCTAGGGGAGGGTGCTTGCGACGTTGCGGAAAGGGCATGTCACCTCTCCCTTCTCGGCTCCGAGTCGTAGCCGCTTTCAAGGCCTTCAAACCCCCTACGCTGCACGGGAATAACAAATTATCGGGGGGTGCCCATTATGTTTCGGACGTGATAAAGCTCTGCAATTGTCACCTACAAACCGGCTAAACCCATGGCCTAATTATTTACGGGCGTTGATGTTGGAGGCATCCTGTAGGTGCAGAGGGATGAGTAACAGGCAATGGTACCACGTGTTGATGTCACCCTGATGCCGACATGTGTCTCCAAAGGTTATGAGGCCACGGCGCAGCAGATTGCTCGAATGAATTCCAAGCCAACGAGTGTGCGTAAATGAATAGCGAGATAATGCAAAAATTATGTGATTAACACCAAAACAGTGGGTACGATGATCCCGGACTGTAGGAGGTACCTTAAGGGCTCACTTGCAGGTGGCTGCGAGGTGTAACTTCATCACGCACGCCCCACATGATCCAGTCAGAAGCCCCCGACCCGACGTACCGCAGATCGTCTGCACCGTCACTGCGCCTTCGGGTACTACTCCGTAGTACTCCATGGACCGTGCTTTTCCCTAGTTGCGTGTAACGGGGTAGTACAAGCGCCTGGAAAGGCTATATGCGTTTGACCTGGCACTGACGCCCCGTCGAAATGTTGACCACTGTAACAAGAGCGCCGATCTTCGAATTATCAGAGGGAAGAATGAAGCTTGAAACGGGAATTGAAGAAGGCAGGATGCCACTCATCGTGCCCATGGAGTAACAGTTCGGTGTGTTCACCAGCGAGTAGTTCCTCCTACCAATCTGCCCACGCAACGGTAATTCGAGTTTCACAAATGGGGACGGGGAAACACAATGCAGCACAGGTACAAATCAACATGGCGCGCACCTTGTCTCACCTTGCACGCCATCAAGTGGGATCCTCGGGTCATCGATGAGCCCAGTTTTGTGCCGATAATGGTTAGCAGCAGGATGATTTCAGAAGCCCCACATCGCTTCGCGTTAACTACCTTGTTCTAGGGTGAGCTCAGCGACAGTAAATCAATAAACGGTAGACATGGAGGACAAGAGAAGCCAACGCATGGCTCACTGGCCACGGTAGCATATCGAGCCTCCTCACCTACCAGTACAATCCTTGGTCATACCTCTCTGTATCCTGCATTGCTCCCCTTAGCACTTGCTCATTCAGTTCCGTAAGTTGGGGTAACCTACCAGACCAACAACGCAGGTGAGGCGCCCATACCATGCGTCCAAGACACCAGAACCTCGTGTTGCGAGATCTCCGTCCGTACAGTATTGTTTATGGGTAACCAGACGGATATCTCGATTTTTTTTTTGGGGCTTGTGGGTTGTTTGAACCGGGCTAAAATCGCATGGCCAGCTTGTTAGCCTAGTCGTAGGGCGCTCCGTTTACCTCTCGTAGATATCAATAACGCTCGCGAATGAGCACACCGGGCCCGCACGGCCTGCGGTCATATCCGACACGTGATGCACCTGTGCGCCAAGAGTGCGCCAAGTTGCCGACCTGCACAATCCACATATCCCCGCGCCGGGCCGACAGACCCGGGAACCGTTTTCCGTTTTTTAAACGTCTCGATCTCGTGAAGTCTGCGCGGCGCGCAATGGCGCAATTATTACACTCTCGCAAGGCCAAATACAGTGAATGTTCTGACATCTCCTGGGCTGAGACTGCTGGAGAAGCAATCCCAACTACCACAAGACTGAGTCACTCCTTACCAAACAGATACACGACTAAGCGCAGTCGTCCTTTTTCCGTGCTACGCGCTCTGCGCTTAGCACCTGCCCCAATGGAGACGGACAAGCCCTGGACATGATCGTCCCAGTCCATTGGGCTCTTCTGTTGCCACCCGGACTCGGACCTTACTATGAAACCTATGGTTCATATGAGTGCTGAGCCGCTCCCTTATCGCTTGACGCTCCGAGCGGGCAACTAAGAGCGGCATTCGACATTCGGTGTCACTTGTGAGTGGAGATTCGTATTACAATCGGGTACAGCCATTGGTCTCTAACCGATCCAACAGCTACGGCGCTGCCTCCTCGCCGCGCCGCATTCTGGGAAAAGGGTACTTGTATGGACATCATTTGCCGTCGTCAACTTGAAAATCTTTTTGTCATGCTGTCCTTGTTCCCTTCAATCTTCCCATTTGACAAGTACCAGGAACGAGGGAAAGGCGGTGGAGCGCGTGGAACGTTGGTGGCACATCGAAGGTGTACATTAACGGAAGGAAAAATTCAAATTTCCCATGCGTCAGTGGGCGAGGCAATTCTAAAGGTGTGCGTCTTATGATTGGAACTTTCTATTGAGCGTGTTCCTGAACCCAATCTTTTTTTCCCTTCGAAATTAATATCAATTTGAAGCTAAGGCCTTAAGGAATCAAACGGGGTCAGGTGGGACAAGTGAGAATGCGTGTTGTACTAGTATGTACTAAGATACAAGATGACGATATGGCGAGCACCCCGGCCTCATTTGCACCAACGTGTGGGCCGGGGTCCGAGTCACTGCTTCCTCACCTTTCTCATTCAGGTCAACCACGATGAAAAAAATTGCTCGCGCTCATTACTTTGGATCCGTGCAATTAAAATAGTACGACACATAAAAACGTGAACACCCGACTGGACCATCTAGATGGGAGGGGCAGGTGCTGCCGTGCCGCCCATCCGCAGTCATTGGGGGCAACAATCTGGGAACTGTGAGACTGCACCGTTCAGCCTGAACCTAATCATGCATGCATGAAGGCAATGTGCATTCGCAGAAAAAAGGGAGGCAGTAGCGCACTAGAACCACTCGGAATCTCGATTACGAATCCAGCTGACAGGTGAAAAGAATCAAGCCAGGTACGATCACCTGGGTATTCGGATGCAACAAGGATTAACAGCATCACTGGGATTGCAGAGGCACATTCCCCTCATCGACCTCAGAACTGAGGGCACTAGAAAGGCATGGTAATATGCATCATCAAGAAGTGTGTCGGCGCAAATGACACCACGTCATTCTGTTGGTGGCTAACGTAGTAAATTCTTATGGAATCAGACATCGCATTCCGAAAAGTCTGATGGACAACCACTAATCCATTGATATATTGAAAGTCGAGTCGGATCCTATACGTGCATCGGGAACTGCAACTCGAGTACAAGAAAAACGGTATTCAAGCGACAGAGATCTTTTTGAGGATGATGGTCACGTGAAGTTCGTCTTGGCTTGCATAGCTGACCCAAGACTGGGCCACATGCCATACGGGTGAGGTCGCTTGGTTGCTTGGACCAGCATGACCACTTTGGAGAAGGGGTGAAAAGTTCATTGTGTGACCCGGAAATTGGTCGGGGGCGAAGTGGTACCTAACATAGCTTGTTTCACCTTGCTCGAGGTTTTCACGTTGGACACCCGGCTTCATGGAATAGTAGAATAAGTGGATCATCGTCCCTAGACATTGGGTGGAACACAAACTGACCATCACGTATCCACCATGGTGGAGGGGTCGGGAGGGGGGTGACAAGGATCCAGCCGTGGTGTAGTCAGACTCATACCCCGGTCTCGAGCCCCCTCCATACGCATAATTGCCATGTTCAGTGAATACTGGAGCTGGGACTCTGTACGCGCCCTGCTGCTGTTGCCAGGACATCAGAAGTGCTTGCAGTGGGAGAGATATCTGTGTCCTACGTTAGAGGGCTGTTCTTGGGGTTGTTGGTTGTAGTAGGGCGTAACAGGCACCCTCTGGGCAAAACTAGAAGTCATAAAATCGGGCTGACGAAGAGTGAAATGAGAATCCGGGTAGTGGCAGTGAAGAAAGGACACTTACTGTTCTAGGAAGAGATACACCGCGTGGAAATTCCGAGTCGTAAGCTAACGGATGCTGGCTGTAAGCTTGGGGTTGCGTGTATGTGGGCTGCATTTGACTGATAGAATCGTCGAATGTAGGGGGCCATGGAGACAGTTTTGCCGCATGATTTATACCGTACGTCCATGACTGTATTTCCTTGTTCGATCCTTCCGCTGTAAAGAAAAAGAAATCGACGTGGGCGCGGCGAATCCGTTCCAAACGTGTGAATTGATTTTGTTTTGGGAATTACGGCCGCGGCTAGCTAACGTGGGCTGTGATGGATGTCGAATTACTCGCGCCGGGGTAAGATCCATAAGATCGCGCGTTGTAACCTTGCTTAAGAAGAACTGTATACATGGGACACTTGGCTGACTCAAGGCGTCTGGTCTCGGAGTAGCAGCTGTATATTACGGCACAAGATATCTGAGGATTGGAGCGTTACTTGTCCTACTGAAGTGTGACCCGGGCTTGAAGGGCTTTGGGTGTTTACCATAACTCGAACCGTCTGCCAGGGGTCGGTCATACCAGTAGGGAACTTGCTTAGCATGATAGTACAGTATGTCGTCAAGTCGGCCAAGCGCTTGAAAGGACAAGCCCTGCGGAAAATCTGGAAGAATGAGCTTCGCCAAGATGGACGACCGTCGAGTTTCGACGGTTGTATGCAAAGTAGACTGCTTTTGGAAACGCCTTACTGGAGGGAGCGACCCTGACCCTAAGCGACGGAGTATAGGAAAAGCGGTTCTGCTTTTTCCAGTGAAACACTTGTTGAAGCGAGCGACCTCAAGCGACGGTGGTATAGGAGAAGCTGTCTGCTTTCGGAAACGCCTCGAGTGAGCACCAGCGCCGGGGAAAGCGGTTTGAGTCACCGTCCACTGCGCGACCCAGCGCGCGGCCCTTTGCGCAGATATTCCCGAGTTCGGCGGCGTGCCGAGTTGCCGGGTTGATGTGGATGTCCGCCAAGATGTCCGCGGCAATTATTCTTTTTTCTCATAGATCCGATCTGCTTTTTTCTACGCAGCATTCCTCGGGCATCGGGCATTACATCAGGCATACCGTACTAGTACTGCCTGTGGGCGGCTTGTCTTTCTCTTTCCCATGCAAAAGGTACCGCTTCTACCCATGCTTGACAGTCCGAGCGCTCAGAGGGAAGTTGGATTTTTCAGCGCGGGACAACATCTTGCCCAGTCTTATCTGCAGCGGGGCTGCTTCAACACCTTACCAGAACGTCTCACTGGCAGAAGCTACGAAATAGAAGTAATAGGCTCATGAACCTTCTTGAACTCTAAAAAGTGACGTGGCCACCATGAATGACTAGACAATTGAAGGCCAGTGTCCGATAAGAGCATAAGCATAAACACCCGACGCCGCCACCCCTACAGCTGATAATAAGTTATGCGATACATTAGTCTCATCCTTGATTGTCAACCTGGCCAATCGACTACAGAAGACGTTACAGTATACAGGTCGCCGCAATTTGTAACTCAGCTGATCCAGTCGAGATCCTGCGCATCTGTAGCCGTACGTGATCCATGTCCGTTCTTACGCGACGTCACCGGCAGTGGGCGAATCCACAACTTCACATGGCCAACTTTCGTACCGGTAAGCAGCCAACGAGGGAGGAACGCGATCGCGGTGAGGATGTCATTTTCGAGCTGCTTAACAAGCACCGGTTGTACAATCGCGACCTCGTTGCGGGACGGCGCGGGGTGGTAGCGCTGGAGAGGTCCTTCGGCACCAAGGGGAGGGAGGTGCAGCGTCGAATGGTCAGCGGTGAGCGCGTCAGTTCGCCGACGGGCAGCGAGTGAGAGTGATGAGGCAATGGAAAGGCGATGGTGATGCGAGTGTAGCTTCGGACGGTGGAGTATTCCGCTCGAGAAGTCCCACTTGTGATATGTCAAGTTAGCGCAAACTTGGCAGAAACTTTGAAAAAAAAAATTTACGAGGATCAATTTGTTATCTTCTCCCACGCTGCCAAAGCGATATGTTCGCCCGTCGCAGCGGAGGTCATCAAAAGCGAGCGCAGATAGGAAGGATGAATGTCCCTGACAACGCGCAATGACACGTTGCTCCCACGGGGAGAAAATATTCACTAAGTCATCTTGACCGCCGGTCTCGCAAGGAAAAGCAGTCAGACGAAAAACTCTTGCACTGAATTGGACGAAGGCTCACAATAATGAACCGACCATCTGGTGACCATGCTACACATGTCAGTGAGCCAAAATAAGCGGCATAGCAATCCACAAGCCTGACCATTGACGGTCAGTCACCCATCAAAATAAACATTAGAGAGCACATACTGTTCTGCTAATGCGTCTATGACTCGAAGGCAACCATCCTCGGAAATAGCGGCGACATACTTGACATCCGGTGAGAACACGAAGTCTATGAAAGCCAACACTCGTCCTCAACTTGAGGTCGGCCGCCGGTCATAGAACTAGGACGTACCAACAATGCCCCGCTTTGAGACCTTCCAATGGCTCACCGGATTCTTCGTAGCTTTGTCCCTGTCGCCCTTCCCACTTCCTGCCTGGGCGCCAGCAGCATTGACGGGATGCCATGGGGGATCGTAACAAAGATGCTATCCAATGGGTTCCATTCCCCTGCTGGTGCTGGTGAACTCCCCTCGGTGGAAGGGGATGTTGATCCGCTGTTCAGAGGGCGGGGAGGAGATGCCATAGAAGCAGTGGGGGCTTGTGGTGTGAACACGCCATCTTCGCGGTCCTTGTCGTAAACGATTACAGTGCCATCCGCGTGTGACACGAGGAAGAGGTTGGGCGAGGATGGCACCCATCTTACGGCAGTGCAGGGAGAATTGGAGATGCGACCCTGCGATACGTCTCCATTCATCGCTCCGCGGGTAAATCCCGCCTATGGTCTCACCTGCTTGTTCAATCGTCCGTATCTTAGTGTGATTGGGTCTGCGGTCATGAGCTCTTCTGCACCGAGATGGTGTCGGACACACGGACTCACCAAACCATATGAGATCGCCAGTATGGAATCCGATGATCAGATCTAAATGCTCATGAGAGGCTGTGGTATGATTGACGTCGTGACATGTCGGGTGTGCAGCAAATGCAATACGGGCTAGAGCTTCCTGCAAATAAGGGAGGAGTTGAGCTCGTTCGCGATGAAGCGACGGGTCATGCGCACCTTGGATTGTACACCAGCCTCGGTCCAGTATATGTTCTTTGCAGAGTTGTAGAACAGATACGTTGCTTCTCCCTGCTTGGCCTGCAGTGCCTTCGCAAGGCCCTCAACACACTGCACCCTGGTGATGAACGTTGAAGATGTTGTGCGTATATTATGTTTCGGACGCGATATCGCCCTGCGCTTGCCGCCAACAGGGGGGCTAAAAATCCCATGGTTCTGATCGGGTACGGCTATTGGTGTCGGAGAAGTGGCGTCCTGCTGACTCCCGACGTCGGGTGAGGTGGCATCCTCAGGCGTTTCGCCGCTCGAGACGCTGACACCATCTTCCTTTGCGGACGCCGGCGCAAGGCCTTTCTCCTTCCAGAAGTCCTTCCCGCCGCCCAGAAGCTGGCCGAGGCCCTGTATGGCGGGTTGCCTCGTTGCAGGGAAGCGGACGGTGATGGTAGATAGGCGCGTCGGGTATATTGGAACGGGTGTATTGTGAGCGACGGGAATAGGCTTGTGGTCCTCTGTGACGGAGTAGACGCCCTCGGGGGCGACGAACGTGAGGTCGTTCTCCATTGTCGGTGGAAACGCGCTTGGCGGCTGGGAGCGGAGGGCCACGCTCTGAATTTGCCTCTGTCGCGCTGGCCCACCAGTACTAGTGCCGAAGACCACCGTCGCCCTCCCGGATCTTATCCATCCTGCCCATACATTACAACCATGACCATCTCCCCCATCGCCCCGGCTGTCCGCGTAGCCAGACGCTTGAGTCCCCTGACCGTGCGTGCCACGGATTTCATTTCTTTATTTCTGAAAGCAAACGATCGCTGTTTTCATCACTGCCAAAATCGAACAGTGCTCCAGATTCGGCGCACGACGATGCGAGTCGACCGGAGCGGAACCTCCGCCCGCCGGTGGCCACCTCCCATCCATTTCCACCTCCAAAATCCTTCGTAGCACACGCGAGACAGCCCTCCGTACTCCGGGTATCAAGTGGCTAGATGAAGACGGCAGCTCGCCTTTGCAACACACGATCGGCGGTCGTGAGACGCGGAAAATGAACGTCTATCAGGCTGTCAGGGATGCAATGGCGTACGTTCATCTCGGCTGGCAAACCACGACTGTCACCTAGCTTTCATCAGTATTGCCCTCGCAAAGGATGACACAGCCATCGTCTTTGGCGAGGATGTCGCGTTCGGTGGTGTGTTCAGGTGTACCATGGTAGGTCCTACATTCTTTCCCAGGTCACGCATATTCAACCCTCCCTGGTAGGGCCTGGCAGAAGAGTTTGGTAGGCTACCCGTCACATATATGCGTTCTCAACGATTCAATCCTTTCTCCAGGCCGAGAGCGTGTCTTTAATACACCTTTATCTGAGCAGGGCATCGCGGGTTTCGGAATTGGTGTGGCGTCAATGGGTCAAACAGCCATCGCGGAGATTCAGTTTTCTGATTATATATTTCCTGCCTTCGACCAAGTATGCAGTGCCATCTTTCATCGTCAACGTGCCGTCTCTAACAGCATTTGCAGCTAGTCAACGAAGCTGCCAAATTTAGGTACCGAAGCGGGGGCCAGTTCAACGTCGGAGGCCTTACCGTGCGGACACCAACAATGTCCGTCGGCCACGGTGGACTATACCATTCACAAAGCCCAGAGGGCTATTTTATGGGCGCTTCGGGGCTGAAGGTGTGTCCGTAGCCGCTCGCAACAGGAACGAACTGACGCAAGCACGGGACAGATCGTCATCCCACGTTCCCCCGTCCAAGCTAAGGGGCTTCTCCTGGCCTCAATACGCGACCCAAATCCAGTCATCTTCATGGAGCCCAAGGTTCTCTACCGCTCCGCGATCGAGCAGGTCCCGATCGACGATTTTGAGTTCCCGCTCGGGCGCGCAGAGGTCCTCGTGCCGGGCGCTGACCTGACGCTCCTCACGTGGGGCACGCCCGTGTACCACTGCGAGACGGCGCTCTCGCTGCTCGCGGACCCGCCGGCCTCACTTGCGCCGCTCGTACCCGAAACGGCGCGCCGCGCGCGGATCGAGCTCATCGACTTGCGCACTGTGCTTCCTTGGGACATCGAGACGGTGGTCGAGAGCGTCCAGCGCACCGGCCGCCTTGTGATCGTACACGAGGCAAGCCGTACCGCGGGCGTCGGCGCCGAGATCGCGGCTGAAATCCAGTCAAAGGCATTCCTGAAGCTGCAAGCCCCCGTGCGACGTGTCACCGGTTGGGAGTGAGCATGCTCCTTGTGTCCGCTCACATGCAAGACAGGAAATGCTGACCGTTTCGCACAGTACACCTGTTGCTCTGCAATTTGAGAAGTTCATTATACCGGACGCCATTTGCATTCTGGACGCTGTCCTGGGAACATTAGCATTCTAAAACATAAAGCACACCAGCACGTAGTACATCATTCACAATGTTCGGTCCCCTAATACAACATATCTCATGCGTTCCCGTTTGGACCAATTGAGACACGGGTTAGGTACAATCCTGAGACACAGTGGCTCGCCACGTCTCCACAAGCCGGGTGTTCTCCTCAACTTCCCGAAGATGTCTTTCCTGTGCTGCCGGGGAATGTAACATGAAGAATAGCATCACGTCATCCTCATCCCAACTTTCCTCACCTTCTGACTCCAATGCTTCCAGAGACCCTGCTCCGGCGGCAGCCACACGACTAGGACCAGCACTAGCCCCACTAGCCCCATGACTGCCCCCAGATCGACGTTGTTCGCGCTTCTCAATTGCAATCCTCCGATCATTTCTACCTCTTGCTGGTCCAAGCCGCATTGGTCCAGGTGGCTGTGGACGAGGAAATTGTCTGTCGTTCTTGAGGACTTGTATGCCATGACCCCACAATTTGGCTGCTGCCGCACCATAATTATAATGCAGTAATAGCGCTGATGGCTTCTGCTTGTTAGAAGATCCATTGAAAGTGGCATCACTATTGTGTGGGATGACAGACAATACATGTTGCGGTATGATCTTGAGTGACTGCAGCGTATAGCGATGGCCAAGTAAATAATTGGCACCTGGTGGAATATACTCTCGATCAGGCCCTCGGGGGATATCATCTGTACTGAGAATAGGATTTGGGGTCTGATTGGATAGATAGAGATAAGGCAATGAAAAATGCGTCACCATATGTGACAAACCTTCAGAATGACTACAGTTCGTCGATCAAACCTGCCATGAATTTGAGGACTTGTGAGCATGCCATTGCGAACATCATTAATGTCTCTGAGATCTGTAATATCCTCGTCATAGCGTGGACGACGATCCACAATAAGGCGAATCCGCTGAAATGGCCAACAAGGGAACAGTAAACCACGGTACCTCCGTATAACAATATAGAACATACCTCAGAGCCCCGTTGAAAAGGGATGATGTGCAAGCCAACTGCATCTTCTTCTTCACCTCCTGTCCAGACACACCCAATGTCACGCTCCGCCAATTGGGCGTGAAATTTGACGCGATGGTTTGTAGATCGTGCAGACACCGGTGATCTAGTCTTGATGACCTCAAGTTCAACAGCCCGGGACAAATCTTGATCAGAGAATACATGCCATCAACTTACAAATGACAGCTATGGCGTTGTAAAGAGGAAAAACATACTTGCACCCTCAGGTGTAACAAAATAGTATATCCCTCTGTTGTTTAGACCTCCTTCAGTCACAATCTCATCACCATTGGGTTCAACAGCCAACACGCCTTCCGTTCCCAGTATACACCAACTAAGGAACAAGAGATATTTGCGAGGCCTCGAACACAAGGTATCAATGACGTTCAGAGGGATTTGCAGGTAGAACGAATTCGACAAGACCCTTTGATGGATCAGAATGAGCCAAACATTGTTATCAGGGACTGGGGTGGACGCAGACGACGACATGATGACAAGGCCATGCTGGTGGTGGATGATCAGTGGTGCTACTAGTGCCGGCCGTGGTGGCCGCGTCGGAGCCAGCCGTCGTGCTTCAGATCGGAATTCTGTTGCCAATGGTCTCGCATTGTGCACCCAGGTATCTGGCACTTATCCTCTGCTTATCTTTTTATCACCCAAGATAGTTGGCACCGGGTGACGGACGACCTAACCATATCAGACATGTACTCACTGCTGAATTACGTTGCCGCAGCGAGCAAGGAGCGCGCCACATAACATGCATAAATCCTGCCATGCGGCCTCTTTTCCGTTTTGAACGGCGAACGCGGGGCGGTACATTCAGATCGCGCCACTCTGCACTTCACCGACACAGTTACTCAATACTCATGACCGCACGGAGGAGAGGAGACGACTTATTACCACCAGTACAATATCGGTGGTATCAAGACTTGCTCTTGAATTCAAGCGTGATGACGTGAGTGCGGTGCTTGGCATCAAAGCAATTCTGTTTGAAATCGACTACACAGGCCACAAAATTAACAACTGCGACGCTCATAAAACGGCTTCGGATTTCTGAACCATATGCTGAGGCTGCCGTCGCTCACAATCTGGTGGATCTGGCATTGAAGGCTCCCGAGTCGTCATTTTTGGACATTATAAAGGCATTCTCTCATCTCAGCCTCTCTCTATGCACTCTTAAGATCCAAGGTTCTCGAACGATATGGCAAGGCCTTTCTCAGGGTCCTGCTGATCTTCCCCAGAATAATCTTCCGAAGATTCTGGCCGCACAGCCTGAGACTGGACTCACGTACGAGTTGGACCAGCGACCGGAGTTCTACTCCGTCTATTTACAGGAACTCCTCTTGTTCAGGGACAAAGGAATCGCTGTCCAAAAGGCTTCCGTCCAGAACCGATACATGAAGTCGGAAGATTTGGCTGAATGGCTTGTCTCTCTTCTGCTACCCATCGATGCCCTTCTGAGCCATGCTGACCTTAATTCCCGCTTCGGCTCATCTCCGACTGGTAGCCTTGTTTCGCAATATGTGATTCCTTTGTACCCTATTCCAGTTTACCGTCGCTGATGAGAAGGGTGGCTCGGCGATGGAGTGGCGCTGCCCTGGTGTTGGAGGAGGTCAATGACTTGCTTGTTGGTGACATCGAGCATAATCATAATTCGTCCATTCGGCAGGAATACGTGCACGGCGTGAGTTCTTTTGTTTATCTATCATGTGTGGTACATGACGGTTTGGTATGTCATACCGAAACATCGCAGCTTGCTCAACAAGTGCTTACGGCGCTTACTGTACCGACACAGGAGATAGGATCTCTGTCTCCCAGCGAAGTCATTCTCCTTCTAACCATGCGTGATTTAGTTAGGGAATGCGTGCTGCTACTGGTCTCCCTTCATCTCTGGCCAATCATTACCGGGGGAACTACTGGGCGAACCTTTGACTGCAAGTCCTGCTAACCGGCAGCACACCGTGTCGTCAAGGCACGCACTGTAGCGTCCAAATATCTCCACAGGCTCAGCACGTTTTTCCCATCGCTCATGTGTAACCTCCACTTGTGTTTTCTATCCTCCAAGTTCTTACGTTACTTCGGCGTTCAATGCCGTTCATGCGAGGGTGAAAATGTGTGACTGGACGAAGTAAGTCTCCGGTTGTCGCGCAGCGTATCTTGTTAAGCTATCGTTGCAGTACAATCCGACCTACGAATTCCATTCTGATCGGATGGACATAACTCTTCAACTTCTCGATGACTATAAGACTAGTGATGAAATTCTTGTCAACTTGCAGCGTAATTCTGGTCAATGGTTCGAGCTTGGGCTCAGTCGCGCTCCCATGGAATTACAGTCTACTCTCTAGGTATCTATTTCCATACCTACTCTTTGCAAAGCTTAACGTCCCTCTAAGAAATACCTCGCTGTGAATCAATCACTCTCCCCCATCGACACTGTCGATCTCAGTGCCTCAATTGCCGAGAATTACGGAAAGGCTATTGGACCTGTACAACGGCTTTGTACTAGTACGCATTATCAAAGCTCCTGTTTCCATATCCATATCATTCACTATTACATAGCTTCCCTTGCTGCGCTTTCCAAACACAAGCCGGATCGCGCCAAGATTGTAACTAGTCAAATTGCATCGAAGGCGTATTACACGGGCGAAATAGCCGGCCTACGCCTTGCTGGGCGGGAAGGTTAGTGTCACTATAGTACTAATGTACTACATGGTCCCTTTACCTTTCGAGGTCTTTACCCCGTCTGCAATCGCGGCCGGCATCGAGACATGGACGTGCCAGTGATATCGGAGCGACCTGCATTCGAGATTGCCATGATGGGGGAAATCAACGCAGCTTGGATGACGAGCATCAAGTTGGAGAGGGGCATTTTCTCAAAGACTCTCAAGTACGTGCCGACTCTCAAGGCTTGATCTCTCTTGCTAGTCCCACTTCCAGCTACGACGACCCATTCTATCATCGCGTCGACTGCGCGCTTACGGACAAAGACGTCATTGACCGTGCTACTAGTCATGCTCGTCGGCCACACACGCTTCGTCTTGCAGATGCCCTTCAGTAGACTACAGGCTGCGAAATTTCGCAAACCGGGACTGACGCTGCTCGTCCAGCGTCAAGTCCTGCGCTCGGTAAGGGCTTATCGCTTATCACTCATCGAGGTAAAAAAAATGCGTCCTACTTTCCGATATTCTGAGACACAAGTTCGTTGGAGCATACATGCATTATCAGCGCTGGCTCCAAGCGCCGCGCACGTCCTTCGCATACCAAACCGCGCTCACCAGACCACCGGACGGGAAGCCTCACCCGACATTCCAGGCCACCCGGAAGCGCGCGAAACACCCAACGCAACGTAACACAAGGAACGCTACCCCCCCTAACCGGGTAGCAAAGACAGCTAAGTTCTCTAGGGCCACTGTATGCACTTTATACAGGATAATCACGGGACATGCCTTTTCAGGAGCATACACCCAACGTTTTTTCCCAAATCACACCCCGGAGCAGATCGCTTGCCAGTGTGGTGAGCCGATCCAAACTATCGAGCACATCCTCATGGTTTGTCCGCTCTACAACGAAGCGCGCCGCAAACACCTCACAGTGGGCGGCCGCCCCCGGAATCTGTCCCAACTCTTCAATCACCCAAAGCGAGTGCAAGCACTGCTTCGCTTCCTCGAGGAGACCGGAGCGTGCGCGAAGCCACGGGCGGTATGGAACCCGGGCTGAGATGTATTCACCGAGAAATGCCCCGGGGCTGTTGCCCTGGACGATACCACTTAACCGACCACCACCAACCTCCCTCCCTATTGCTGCCAGACGTCGTTAACCCCGACCATTTCCATTACCACACACCGCCTAAGCTTAATACGTAGATACCTATGTGACCGCCTCTGTACCTTGTCGTACGCGCGCGGGATATAAATTCGGATTCAAAAAAAAAAAAAAAAAAAAAAAAAATACATGCATTATCGAGGGAGGCTCGATTCTCCCTTTTAATTTTTGGCTTCGAAACTCTTGGAAGTTCGAGACTTGATTAGCTTGATTCCTACTGCGAGCACGCCATTCGAGAAGCTCTTTACGCAGTTGCATCTTTCTTTGTTTTCCGTACACCCGTAGTGAGCTTGGACCTCCATTATCTGGTTCTGAAAGATGGTCGACAGACCCGTTGTAGATGTATGCACAAATGAGCGATGATCGAAGAATTATCAAAAAAGACGACACCAGCAGGATTTGAACCTGCGCTCCCATAGGGAAACAGATAGCAATGGGATTCGAATCTGTCGCCTTAACCACTCGGCCATAGTGTCATGACTTTAATTCTCACTCTGTCCGATCACATGTGCCAAGCCTGTCACCAACTCTCCTTCACCCGCTCCCGCTTCGCTTACAGTCAGAGTCAATGAGTCCTTCAGCACAGACACTGACACTGCACATATGGCCCTCAAAGTGGGGTCTTCCCTCCATCGAACCCTCCTCCATCGCAGCCGCGTTCTGCCTTCAGCTCGCGCTGCCAGGCCGCTTTTCAATCCAGGAATGCACCAACCCAGACGCGTCCCCCAGCGGTAGGTCAGTGCCAGCCGACATGCTGCTACCTTGCGTGCTGAAGCGCTCTTTGCAGGCCAACTGCCGTATCTGACACATGGCCATCATTCTGTGGCGCCTCTCTCCTCCATCGTGAAATATGTTGCAGTTCTGACCCCCACCTCCCTGCCTCCCGTCATCGAGGCTGAAGCACCCGAGCCCGCTTTTTCCGCTGACGTCGACGCGTTGCTCAGCCCCACGGAGCGTGCACAACGCACTGCATGGATTGCTCACATCGAATCAGCCCTCGGGGACCTTGTGGTGCGTTGCCATAACTTGCACAAATTCCAGGGCGTAATAATAATATGTGACTCTTTCAGGCCCATGCATTCTATACTGTACCCGCAAACTATGCTGCTGTCACGCATCCCACCTTATCCTCCTTTTACAAACCCCCACAATCTTATTACGTTCCTCGTCGCATCCGCCAGGCATATCAGACCCGCCTTGAGGCCAATGGACTATGGAGTACATCTACGGAGGAGTCTGAAGTTGAGAAGCCGAAGCGCTTTGGAGAGAAAGAGAAAGAGAAGGTCGATCCAAAGAGTATATTTCACAGCGCATTTCAGCGCGAGCGGGTGGGTCAAGCGAGTTGTGTTCCAAAAACCGCCGGTCTGATCCAACCTGAATTGTACCAGGTCTTAGAAAAGTCGCGCGCAGCATTTGATCTCTACGCGAGACTACTGGGTGACAAGAACTTTTTCTTTTATAATAGGTGTGCGATGACAGCGATATCCCTTTGGCTTGCTGGGCTGACAGGACCCTTGCAGGCCAACGATGCTGGATCTGTCACTAGCCGCCCATGTCCTGCCTCTTATTCAAGCGCCGCTCCCGGACACATTGATCTCGTCGCTTCTCAGCTCGTCGTACCCCGCGCTCATCTCGCATGCACGTCGCGTGCTCAGCGCCGCAATGCCCACCGCGCGGGTGCTTGTGCCAGAGCGATATAAACTGACCGCGCTGCTACCCTACCCAAGCTTCCACTCTTGGTGGAATGAACCACGGCCTCCCAAAAGCGAAGAGGAGAAGCGATTCGAACGCATGCGGTGGCGCTGGATCAGCCTTGCCGTCGTTGGGTCGATCGGATACTGGTTCATCTGGGGGCCCAGCCTTCGACTGGTCAAAATGGAGGACGAGGATGGAGATGAGAATATAGCGATTGTTGTTGGAGGTGGTGGTATGTCCATAGACGCAGATGAGGACGATGAAGACGAAGATGAAGGTGAAGATGAAGACGAAGACTGAGATTGCAGGTCCAGACTTTAATTTACGTCCTTCTGAATTAAAAATATTTGTGCCGGGTGGGCACATGGCCCGAAAAGGAAATCTACCTTCAGACCGAGTGCACGAGCCTGCACTGCAGAGGGCAACGATGGCTCCCTTTCGCTTGCGACACCCGAAAGGCGTCTCAACTCTACAACTCGACACAGAGGCCGCCACGGTGCAGGATCTCCTCCAAGCCATATTCGCAGTATCCGAGATCCTGCCATCTGCCCAAGATCGTGCGCCCGCCGATGACCTTGCCTCGCCCCATCTCACTTACCCACATGTGTCACAGTCAAAGTAGGATACCCACCGCGGCCTCTCACAGCGGTCATCCCCGAACTCCCGCTCTCCAGTCTTGGTCTAGCGCCCGGTGATCAATTGATCGTCAACCAAAAGTCTGGCTCCGCGGCGTCTCCGGGCGTCACGAACAGGGCGCCGTCATTGTCATTGCCTGCGGACGCGCGCGGTACCACATCCCGTTCTACACCATCGTCGAATGCAGCACAGGCTACGCCGGCGTCTTCGACACCAAAAAAAGATGGTCCCGATTACGTCGAGGTGGATGGCGGTTATCTGATTCATCGGGTGCGTCTCACTGTCCGACCGCGTGCAGGGAGCATCCCCTCTGAGGGCAGTTTTTTTTTTGGAGATTGTGCCAGATGACAACTCCTGTATGTTTGCCTCTGTCGCACTCGTCTTCGAGCAGGACATGCGAAAGGCACCTGCAATCCGGCAGAGTATGTCGCCGCGTATCGGTTCAGTTGGATCTCGTGTTCTCACCCCTCTGGCAGTCGTAGCAGAGGCGATTCGCAGGGACGCGGAAACCTGGAGTGATGTCATCCTCGGGTAACGAGCGCATCTCCCACTTTCGTCCGTGCATCGATCTAATTATCAGGGCACTTTGTTTCCGTCGTCGTGCTTCCGATTAGGCGTCCGCGCGACGAGTACATCCGCACGATTCTCTCCCCGAATTCCTGGGGCGGCGCCATCGAGCTCACCATCCTCGCTACGCACTATGGCACCGAAATCGCGAGCATTGATGTCGAGACCGGCCGCGTCGACACTTTCGGCTCCAACGACGGTGCGGGCGAGAGCCGCGCGCTGCTCATATACTCCGGCATCCACTACGACGCTGCGGTGCTCGCTCCGACGCCCGACGCGCCCCAGGAATTCTGCGCGAGTGTCGTCCCCGCGGAGGGCGCGGAGGGCGAGCGGGTGCTTGAGGCGCTGCGCGCACTTGCGACGAAGCTGCGGGCGAAACGCGCATTCACAAATACCGCCACTTTCGATCTGAGGTGCGAGGTATGTCCCGCGTTTTTGTTGTTCGTGTTGAGAGGACATGTGGTTGATGGCTTGGATTTTGTCTCGGTACCAGGTGTGTGGGCAGGGGCTGAAGGGAGAGAAGGGGGCCCGCGCGCACGCGTCTGAGACGGGGCACGTCAAATTTGGCGAGTACTGAGATAACCTCTATTCTGATGCAGTCGCGTGTGCCGAGTACAAGGGTTGTAAAACTAACAACACTGGATATCACCTTCGTTCACCAACGCATGCCCAGCGCGCGTGAGAGAACGAGTCATTCATGTCAACGCTATGCTTCTCTCGGAATGATCTGCCCATTCAACCCTATCCCTCACCACGTCCACTTCATCTTCATCGTAGTCTTACCTCCATGCACTTTCGCCTATCCATTTCTACTCGTTCTTTCTGAAAATCTCGTCGAAGGACCAAGGCTCCTTCTCGAGGCCATCGTCCAGACACCCCACGTACGCCAGTGCTGGAATGGGCTGCGCGAGCACGCCGGTCGATTCGAGTGGGAGAAGCGCAGCGGGGACGAGGTGACCCGCCACCGCGTCGGACGTCGTCACTTTTGCCTCTACCGGAACTGCTGCGAATGGGCCGAGAGGATGAGCGGTCACAAACGAACGGACGTATTGCTGTTTCCCCCGTCAGCATGACACGGGAAGAGTAGGAGCGCGATGTCCCTTGCGGTGAGACCCGCGACGAGCGTGCCGCGGACGCTATCCTCCTCCGGGTTGAGCGAGCTCATGTCCGAGGAGCGTCTTGTCTTGCTCTGTTTGGACGGCAGATGGCGGGGGTAATCTGCGAACTATGACGTCTGCGGGAGCATCTTGGCGGTTATCCGGGTGAGTGAGGTGCTGTTCCCTGGCGACGACGGCTCCATGGGATGTATGCCAGTGGGGCTCGCGGGAGGCCCAAACCGCAGGCCAACTTGAACGTACCTCGACTTTGTGCCGCGTGTGACTGGTCCTGTGTTGTGATTTGCCTTGATGTCTCAACTCCAACACGAGGCATGGTGGGACAGTTAGGATCGCGGGGCAGATCCGCGGGTGCATGGCGTCGTAGCCTAGCACCCGCTTCAGGATCTTCGGATGCATCAAGGTTCTGTATAAGAACACAGAGGCCACAGTGTCAGCAGACTTCAGCGGACAAGGGCTGTGGGGTCTGATTTCCGTCCTGTTGTTCTGGGAGCTGGCTCGCCTATCTTCACCAATCGACTCATCGACCCGATCAGTGTCACAATCAAGAAGGGTAGCACTATGTATCTGAACGAATTGATCAACGTCGGCATGGCAGCATAGAAGAGACGGCATAAAATTTGCGATATCTTTCAAATGCAGTTGAGAAAGGATAGCACCATCGTAAACCGAGTAAAAAACGACAATCAGCCTTTTTAATCGGTGTTTTACTCGTCCCAGAGTAGGAAATCTGAATATTCCGAATCTTCATCACCCTGGTCCCACAAAATTACGACGCACGAGATTATGAAGAGCCCGACCAATCCTACTGTGACTCCCAAGGAGACCCGAATCTCCTCCCTCGTTTTCGAGAATGTTAGAAGTAAAAGGGCAATAAAGAACGTGCAGACACTGAGAAAATTAGCCATTGACAGGAGACCGTGGACGGGGGTATAGGACTACGCACGACCACATCAGTAGACCATACGGTAGGCTGTATATGGTGGCTAAGGGCTCGAGGTAAAAGTACCGCCTCTTCTTGCTATCCAAGTACTTCCACTGAGTACCATTAGCAAGCAACCCATCGAGTGGGATAGGATCGGCGCACTGCAGTTCCAGTGTCATTCCCCGCCAATGTACGAGTGCTGCGGATCAGCAGCAAACCCGAAATGATACCCCCAATGCTAAACACCAATGACACGCAACTCGCAACTTGAGCAGTCGATGGTTTGGCCCATGTTTCATCAGGAATGACGCCTGGGACCGAAAGGAAACTAACATTTGCAGCGAGCATAACTGTCAACTATAAGTATTGCGGGTCAAACTGGGCATTTTTGGATCTCAAGAAACGCAAAATGCAGCTCACATTTAGAATGAAATCTTCCCATTCGGACCGCAGCATGACCACGAAGTTCCTCCAAGCCTCTTCGATGACTAGCTCATCCGTCCACACCTTCTTGAGTTCTCGCAACTGGACATCCGGGTGGGAGAATAAGATCAGAGATAACACCCGAAAAGCCTTGGTACGCTTGTGACCATCACCCGCGTAGATGCTCCTATTCCTATCTTGACGAGGTGTTTTCTGCCCGTGGAAATGCACGAACTTCCATTGAACTGAAATGTAGACGATTAGAGAGACATGGGAGTGTCCAAAGGGCAACGAACAACAAATGGAGAGTAATCGAGCTGGTGAAGGTTGTGTTGAGTAATTTAGCGTTTCTATATCAAATTGTCTCTTCATTACCTATTGAGCTTATCGCGTGAGCATCCTTAGGACCGAGGTCTGCAATGAGTCATCATCCACGGTCCTAAGAACCGCAGAAACAGACGTACCTTTCGCGTCTTTCATAAAGTCGCGCATCTTCTCCATGTCAGCCACACTGTATGGTGCAGTCGAGACATTGGAGGTCAAGGAATCTATGAGTTGTTAGCACACCACATTGACAAAAGGAGGGACGGATAACCAATGCTGTTACTCAATAGGACCCCTAGCAGTTCATCGCATGCATCAGCAGGGAAGGTGCGACTTCCGTAGCCACGGGGATATAGTGACCAGTGTACCCTTTGATGGAAGGGTGAAAATTGTCAACATGGGCCCGGCGGGCTAGAAGCAATTATAAGTACTGACCAATAGAAGGCCTCCAGTCGATGTCCTAAACATATAAAAAGGTTCAGTGATGTAGCATATTCGACGAAAAACTACTCACGGATATGATCAGGTTCTTGTACACCAGGTACTTCATACAATACATTGATGAGATCATAACCATCCAACCAGAACAAAGTCCTTTTGTCGTGATCGACATAATAGTATTGTGGGATCTTTCTCTTGTCCTTCGTCTCGATAATGTCTAAAACAAGGTCATATCGGTTCATGGGGGGCCCCCAGTTGGGATTCAACTCCGCAAGTTGCCTCTCAAGATGATCAATATGTGCGTGGACTTGGGCCCTTAGATCAGGGTCATACATGTATACATCAGTGAAAGCCCTCTTATAAATCTGATATCAGACCCGGAATAATGGAAGAGAGACTGACTTACGAATGTTTCATGATAGAAGTAAAGTGCGCCTCCCGGGTGGGTAACGGGAGTCCATTCACCCGAGTCCCTGGGAATCACGGGATCCCAATCGTCCGAGCCCTGTTTGCACTGCAATAACCTGTTGAGAAAGAAATTGGCGAGCGCTCGAGATGTTAAGCATGTTAAGACCGGTCAGTGGGAAAGAGTTACCTGGATAGATCAAGGTCCATTGCCCTCAACCAAAACCTGGTGTCTTCTCTTGGTCTATATGCATGTCACTATAGAAGTTACTGACCGGCATCGCAGAAGGTACTTACACATCACCTTTTTTCCTGTAGCGCGACACTTCATCGGGGTGCATTTTTCTCAACGGGCCCTTGCCTGATCCGAGCTGAGTAGCCGAAGCGTTCGCCCCCTCCCGAATGTGAAGATTCTGCCGACGGGCTCACAGGTTCCGGAGACGGGAACGAAGGTTGTGTGGGAAGACCTTGCGTCTGACGATGTAAGGAGGAAGGTCGAGGTTGAGAAACACTGGACATGGGTTGAGAATCCGTCGACACCGACGGAGAGGGCGGCTCAATCTGAACAGAAACGTCGGAGGAACCCGCTGATACTTGGGGAGGATGCTGCGAATCCTGGGTCATGGGCGAGGATATTGCCATCTCAATGTCAAGTCTCTCTGGTGTATTAGGTCTAAAGAAATAGCGACGGGATGACGATGGCGACGGGGGTGCAGCTGGGAGTGCGGTTGGAGATGCGGTTGGAGACGCGGACGGGGATGGGGTTCGAGGACGACTACGTGAGGATGCACCGGTGAACGTGCTCGAGGTCGCACGGGGGCGAGTCCAGGTGATGGGAGGGTTCGACATTATGAGCATTCCCGGAGTGGTTTCTGCCTGTAATGAGCTGGCAGCGTTGCCTGTGGGGAGAGGATGTGCTGGGTGTCGTGGAGAGTCTGGTGAGGGCGGTGCAGTAGCGAACGAAGGACCACGCGATTGCTCTGTGACAGCTTCCAGAGGGATGGACTCCTCTGGGCCACAAGACCTCGACGTGCTGTACACAGAGCTGGGCTGGCTCACCCGACTCGCGTAAATGATACCATACTCTTCGGGATTCCGCGACATTCCTGCGGAACCAGGCGCCAGGCTTCCGGCGGTTCCCATCGTCTTCTTTCCATCACTGGATCGGAGCTGGGAGTACCGCGACCATATCTTCTTTGATTTGCGCAGGATGTGTGACAAGAGGAGTAAGCCGCGCAATACGAAGGCCCTGAGCTTCCGGCTCAGGATACTTGACTTGGATCGTAAGCTGTAGAGGACGGCGAATAAGGCTAGTTTGGCAGAGGAAACCATGTCGCCCCAGCGAAATCGTTGTCTGCAGAACGGCCAAGTATCAATACTGGATACGAGGAAAGTAGCAACAGGAACGCCAGGAGGAGACATCGAGGCGACCACGAGGGCTACGAGGGAATGAGCGCTTCATGCGTCGGAGCCCAGAATGTCGAGTAATTGAACTGTCAGTGCGTGCGTGCGTCAAGCAGCCTTGCGCTGTTTCTGTTCTTCCCACGACAAGGAATAAGGCCAGGGTCAACACGATTCGAAGTCAGGACGCACCGCCATCGGTAGATTTGATCTATCGGTCCCGGACCCGAAGATATTTCTTAGGTGGAGGCCATATTATCATCCATCTCATCGCTCGCAGCCTGAGTTCATATTGCCCGTCGTCCACGTCTTGTCCCCATACGTTGTCTCCATTATACCGGCGACAACGCAGAGTCGGGCTCAACGGAAACGTTCGCTGGCGAAAACAATACAATACCGTCAATACAAAGCGTCGCTTCCCCAGCCGACTGCGAACTGACTCCGATGACTGCCCTTCCGGTCAAGATTTCGTTCCCGCTGCTCGCAAAAGGAGCTATTCGCGGTCTGGCTTCCGGCCAACGCCAACAGCAGACGACTCGGAGATGATGTGGTATACGGGGCACGAGGCATCACGGAGACTGAGACGACGGACATTGATTCATGGCCCGAAGTACGTCGGTTCTTACTGAGACCACGGTGAGCGCAGATGACATAGCTCCCGCCCGGTGTGGCTCACAGCTGCGACAGGTTCGACGATGGGCCTCTGATGTGACACCCACTAGTTGGTTCACGTGCGGCAAAAAACGCATCACTCGGTGTCAAAACATTGCTGGGCCAGCCTCCCAGAACATGGCTTGGTTAAGGGTCATATTGTCACCCTTGAATTGAATTTGAGGGTCTCCGAGGCATTGGAATGCGTCCTCAAATGGCTGCAACTACATTTATCTGCCCTCGGCGTCTCGTTGTCTCGTCTGTCTTGCGTTAACAAGTACTTCGCTTTTGTGGCCTACTATTTCCTGCCAGCTGAGCTCGCGTGTAACTGGTCGAGTCTCACCTTGGAAAAAAAAGGGCATCATCCACTCTCCTTGCTTTTGAGACGTTCTGCGTGATATCTAGAGCTCTCCCAGCGACTCCCAGTACTCTTTTAGCGATTTTGAAATCAGTCCAACCGAAGTCCTCCCCTCTCCCTCTGCCCTGCTCCGGGAACGACACTGACATATCTGCCTGCCAGTGCTGTGGGTCAACATGGTGCACGTATTTGAAGGTCAAGTAAAAGGGAGCATGACTCACACATAGCACGAAATCCACCCAGTTGGAGATCAGCTTTTCCATGAAAATTCTTCCAGACCTCTTCGATAACTAGTTCATCCGTCCACACCTTCTTGAGTTCTCGCAAGTGGTCATCCGGGGTGAAGAACAAGATCAGAGATATTTTTTCTGTCCGTCGAAATGCACGAACTTCCATTGAACTGAAATGTAGACGATCAGAGAGAAGCGGGAAGCAAAAGTCGCCGCGCCGAATCCTGCTGAACAGACTGGTCTTACTTCAAACGGGCGGTCAACGACAAGGTCCTAAAGGTTTTGTTTTCGCCTCGCGCTGAGGGCACCACCTTGCGTATCGATTTTTGGAATATTTGTTGTGCAGCTTCCAGCCGGAAGAAGGTGAGATGACACGACACACGCGGAGGTGTGAGGCATGTCCCACCTTCGTTGTTTGTGTCTCGAGAGCCTCTGGTTGATGACTTCGGTACCAGGTGTGTGGGCAGGGAATAAGGGAGAGAAGGAGGCCTGCGCATCTGAGACGGGACATGTCAGATTTGGCGAGTACCGAGATAACCTCCATTCTGATCCAGTCGTGTGTGCCGAATACAAGGGTTGTAATACAAACAACACTGGATACCACCTTCGTTCACCAACGCATTCCCAGCGCGCGTGTGAGAGAACGGCTCGTTCATGTCAACGCTATGCTTCCCTTGGAACAATCTCCCCATTCTCCCTCACTACGTTCACTTCATCGAAGTCTTCCCTCCGGGCCCCTTCGCCCGTCCATTTCCACGCGTTCCTTTTGACAAACTCGTCGAAGGACCAGGGCTCCTTCTCGAGACCATCGTCCAGACACCACACGTATAGCAGTGCTGGAATAGGCTGCGCGAGCTCGCCGGTCGTTTCGAGTGGGAGAAGCGTAGCGGAGATGAGGTGATCTGCCCCCGCGCGTCGTCGCTTTTGCGTCTACCGGAACTGGTGCGAATGCGCCGAGAGGATGAGGGGTCACAAGCGAACCGACGTATTTGTTTCCCCCGTCAGCATTACACGGGAAGAGTAGGAGCGCGATGTCCCTCGCGGTGAGGTCCGCGACGAGCGTGCCGCGGACGCTATTACCCTCCGGTGGGGTGAGCTGGCGTCGGAGGAGGGTCTTACTCTGCTCGCACGGCGCATGGCGGGGTAATCTGCGAACTGTGACGCCGGCGGGAGCACCACGGCAGTTATCTGCATGAGTGAGGTACTGCTCCTTGGCGATGACGGCACAATGGAATGCATGCCAGTGGGGCTCGCGCCCAAACTGTCGGCCAATTGAACGTACCTCGACTTCGTGCAGCGTGTAGTCCTGTGTTACGATTTGCTCTGATGTCTCAACTGCAACACGAGGCACGGCGGGGCAGTGGCTGGTGTCGTTGCCTAGGACCCGCTTCAGGATCCAGGTTCCGTTGAAGAACGCAGAAGGCCATGGTATCAGCGGGTAAAGGACAATGACTCATGGCAATTCCTTTGGATCGTAGCGGAGAGCCTAACATCCGGCATCATGATGGAACTCCGAGTCGTCATATCTTCAAAAGCAGTCGAGAAAGGGCAGCAACGATGCAGCATCGTAAATCGAGTGAAAATAACGACGGTGAGCCTTTCAATATGTATTCTGCTAGTCCTCGATATACTCATACTCCGAATCTCCATCACCCTTGTTCCACAAATTCACGATGCACCAAATTATGAGAAGCCCGACCAAACCTACTGTGACTCCCAAGGGGACCCGAATCCCCTCCCTCGTTTTCGAGAATGTGATAAGTAAAAGAGAAATAAAGAACGTTCCGACACTGAGAAACCAGCCATTAACAGGAGACCGTGGACGGAGGATAGGGTTACGCACGACCACATCAGCAGACCATACGGTAGGCTGTACATGGTGGCTAAGGGCTCGAGATGAAAGTGCGGATTCTTCATGCTATCCAAGTAGTTCCACTGGGTGCCATCAGCAAGCAATGCATCAAATGGGATAGGATCGGCGCACTGCAGTTCCGACGTCCTTCCCTGCCAATTTGTGAGTGCTGCGGATCAGCAGCAGACCCGAAATGATACCCCCAATGCTAAACACCAATGACATGCAACTCGTAACTTGAGCAGATGAAGGTTTGGTCCATGCGTTCACTTGATCGGGAATGACGCCTGGGATTGAAAGAAAACTGACATTGGCAGCGAGCACAACTGACGACTATAACCACTGTGGGTCAAACTGCGGGCATTGTTGGGTCTCAAGAAACGCAAAACACAGCTCACATTTAGAATGAACACTTCCCATTCTGACTGCACCATGACCATAAAGTTCCTCCAACCCTCCTCGTAGATTAGCTTATCCGTCCACAGCCTCTCAAGTTCTTTCAAATGGACATCCGGGTGGAAGAACAAGAACAGAGATACCACCTGAAAAGCCTTGGTATGCTCGTGACCATCACCCGCGTAGATGCTCTTATTCCTATCCTGGCGAGAGGTCTTTTGTCCATGGAAGTGCATAAACCTCCATTGGGCTGGAATCCGCATATTCAGCGAGAGGAGGTGTGTCAGAAGAGGGACGTACCACAAATAGAGAGTAATCGAGCTGGGGAACATTGTGTTTAGTACTTCAGTGTTTCTAAATCAAACTGTCTCTTCATTACCTACTGAGCTTATCGCGTGAGCGTCGTCGGGACCAAGATCTGCAGTGGGCCATTATCACAGTCCTAAGAGCTGCAGAGACGAACATACCTTGAGCGTCTTTTATAATGTTACGCATTGTTTCCATGTCAGCTACACTGTATGGTGCGGTCGATGCTCTGGAGGTCAAGGAATCTGAAAGTCGTCAGCATATGAGAGCAACAGAAGAAACGGATCGATCACCAATGCTGCTACTCAACAGAACACCCAGTAGCTCCTTAGGTGCATCACGTGGGAATTTTCGTCCTTCATAGCCAACAGGATACAGCGACCAGTGCGCCCTTCGATTTGTGGTTGGAAATTGTCAACACGGACATGGGAATATCAATCCCTCACCAGTAAAGGGATTCCAGACGGTGTTCTAGATTAAATTCAAAAATTTCATGTCGACAGGGCACTGAACGGGAAACTACTCACTGACATGACCAGGTTCCGTTACACCAGGTATCTCGTACAACAGACTACTCATATCATAATGTTCCAGCCAGAACAAAGTCTTTTTGTTGTGATCAACAAAATAGTATAGCCAAACAACTTCCTTGTCCTTCATTTCAACAAGCTCTAAAACAAGATCATAGTCGTTTGTAGGGAAGGGTGGGCCGTTGGGATCAAGATTCAAAACTTCTTCATTGAGCAGCCTGGAAAATTTGTGGATTTCTGCCCTTAGATTAGGGTCATACATGTATACATCGGTGAAAATCCTCTTAAGAATTGACATTAGACAGGGAGTGACGGAAGAGAAACCGACTTGCCCATGACCTATGATAGAAGTAAAGTGCGCCTAGTGGGTGGGTAAAGGGAACCCAATCGCCCAAGCCCTGATTGTATGTATACGAGCTTTCAAGAGAGGATTTTTGTGAGCCTTCAAAATATTGAGGTGAACGCGGAGATGCGTTACTGGGGTAAATTAACATCCATCGGTGATAATCGAAACCGGCACTCTTTCTCCGGCCTGAGCAAGTGTCATGATAAACTGTTCTGGCCAATATCACAGGATGTGCTTACACGTCACCCTTCTTGCTGTAGCGCGACACTTGTTCAGAATGCATTGGTCTCCGGACGCAATTCGCTGGTCTGGGCTGAGTGCCTGGGGGTGGCTGAATACGAGCAGGGATCCCACTGCCAGAGGACTTACTGCCAGAGGACTTGGAGCTACCTAGACTTTCTGCTCGTATTGAACTGGGCGAATTATTAGCGTTGCCTATGGGACGTAGAGTGACAAAGCGCGGTGGAATGTCTTACATTGATGGTGCAGAAGAGAGTGAAGGATGATGTGACACAGTTTGGGGCCGCCCAATCCCGGCTTCTAGTTCAATGGGCTCCTGGACGATGCCAGATTCCGATATTGAGTGTCTCCTGCTCGACTCGCCTACCCCTCCAAAGACCCGACTGGCAAAGACTGCGCTGTACTCCTCCTGTTTCCACGACGTTTCCGCCGAGGGATGCCTTCCGGTGATCTCTTCCGTCTTCCCACCATTGGAGCTGGCCCGGAAGTACCACGACCAAATCTTCTTTAATTTGACTAGGATGCGAAGCCAGAGGAGTAGACAGCGCGATGTGAAGATCCTAAGATTACCTCCCAGACTACTTGACCGCATTCTATGGAGGAAAGCCAATAAAGCTAAACTGGGGGAGGGAGCCATACAGTATGGTCGCTGGAAAGCTGATCTCGCCAAGGATACTGTCCTGAGAGCCGCGATTGCTAGAAGCCCACGAGTCCACAAATAGGTACAAGCAATGTCCATAACCAGAAATATTGAGCGATTGACTCGTGTCAGGAGTGAATGACAGGCGCTTCAATTGGGGGCCAGACTCAGGCTGCCGTCAGCCAGGTAACTTTCAGGCAGTGCTTCTGGCGGCTGTATAAACCATTGCACTGTTTCTGTCCCTGGCCCGATTTAGGGTGGATTATCCGATGGGATCCAGGCAGTTGCTAGTCAGGGAGTTCTACAGTCACTTAGAAGTGAGATTCGAAATGCAGTGCAGTATCAGCGCGTTTCGCTCAAGCGGCGGACTTCGAACCGCGGCCATTTGACGTTCAACGTCCACACTTCTTGAGATATCATGTATCATATCCCATATTGATTCTTTCAGACAAGACACGAGAGGACGTAGCTGTCAACCAGCTAAGGCTGAGGCCTCTGAGGGAGCGATATCGTGAGATTAATCAAGTCGGGGATGACGCGGCTGATCACATGGTCACAACGCGTTCGGATCGCGTCGCGTCACAGTACTCGCGCGGGTCGATCCGACCTCCACTTTCCCTCTCCTTCAGGCCTTGTCTAGCACCTGACCCATTATGCCGCAAAACGAAAAGCAGATTCAGATTCAGACCGCAACAAGTCTATCGAGTCCAAAGAAACGAAGAAAGAAAAAGTCGCCACACCGAATCCCGCTTAACAGACCGGTCTTGCCAAGGGTCTTGCTCCAAACGAGCAGCCAATGGATAAGGTCCTTCCCGCAAAGATTTCGTTTCCTCCTCGCGTTGAGGGTGTGACGTATCGCTTCTTGGAATATCTGTGGTTTGGCTTCCAGCCAGAAGGTGAGATGACACGACACACGCGGCGCGCTTCGCGGACGCTGAGACGGTACAGGGTTTCAAGCTTTCATGCAATTTCATGTACTATGTGGAGGCCGAGGACCCAGACATCCTGATTCTAATGGAGATCAAAGTGAGCGCAAACGACGTACCTTTTGGTCCAGTGGCTCACAATGGCAACAGGTCAACAACGAACGCGTCTCTGTTAAGTTAATTGCAAATCTTTTCCGTTAGCAGGAACGGCGATTCTGTCGAAAGATAAAGCAGTCAGTGTCGATAAAACTTTCCCAGGCCATCCAGATCCTAATTCGGCTAAAGTTCATATAATCACTCTTGAGATTAATCGGTACCGTGTCATCGGGACATATGTTGTCGATGCTGGGCAAGGTTTGAATGCCCGTCCGTTCGTAATCTCATTATAAGCGTCCACCTCAATGTTTTGTACCGACCCTCCGTGCGAAGAAATTGTGGGGCCATCGCTTCGAGGCCTACATTCGTGACTTGGACAAGAAAAAATTGCCGTGGTATTGGCCGATGATCTCAACGCCGCTCCTCTTGCCATCGGTAGGTCCATTTTCCTAAGTTTCTGTCCAATACGTATGGCGTCCATAGACCTAAGAAACCTGAAGACAAACTCGCTGGCTGGTCATACAGGGGCCGAGACGACGGCGTTCGCGAACATTTCAAGTCCGCCTGGGAAGGAAGCGGGCAGATTCTTAGACATCTGGCGAAAACCTTCACCCAACCGACCACCATTACACGTACTTCTCGTCCCAACTCAATTGTCGTGCCAAAGGCATAGGGTGGAGACTTCGCATGTGATATTGATATACTGGTGCACGCAGTTGTTCTCGGCGAGCGGGTGGTAGACCGCCTGAAGACGTGCGAGATTCGCAGCGAGATATACGGTGCTCATCACTGCCCAATTGTTCCCCCTGAAGTGCGTTGGCATGATTTCGGGTCTGACCAATAGTAGGAAAACAGGCCGCCATCATCGCCTGTGGACGCACGCGGTACCACATCCCTTTCTCGACTATCGTCGAATGCAACACAGGCTACACCGGCGTCATCGGTAAATAACGATGCACCCGATTGCGTCGACATCCTTTGGTCCACACATCGTTCTAACTACTGGTCACTTTGTACTGTTGTTCTTACGATAGACGTCCTCGCGATGAGTACATCCCGGAGGGCGAGCGGGTGTTTGAAGCGCTGCGCGCACTTGCGACGAAGCTGCGGACGAAACGCGCACAAATACCGCCACCTTTGATCTGAGGTGTGATGTTTTGTTGTTTGCGTCGAGAGAACCTTTGGTTGATGACTTCGGTACCAGGTGTATGTGCAGGGAATAAGGGGAGAGAAGGAGGCCCGCGCGCACGCGTCAGACGGGGCATGTCAAATTTGGCGAGTATCGAGATATCCCTCTATTCTAATGTAGTCGTGTGCCGATTACAAGGGTTGTAAAACCAACAACACTGGATATCACCTTTGTTCGCCAACACATGCCCAGCGCGCGTGTCTCGTTCATGTCAACGGTATGCTTCCCTTGGAACGATCTCCCCACTCAACCTCTCCCTCAGGCTCACTACGTCCACTTCATCGTAATCTTCCCTCCGGGCGCTTTCGGCTGTCCATTTCTATTCGTTCTTTTTGAAAAACTCATCGAAGGACCACAGCTCCTTCTCGAGACCATCACGCAGACACCACACTGATCCTCGCATCCCGGAATCCCGGCCCGGGCCCCCTTGAAATAGTACCCGTAGGCGCTGGCGCTCAGGCCCGAGTCAAGCCGTCGAGCTCGCCGGTCGATTCGAGTGGGAGAAGGGTAACGGGGATGAGGTGAATACCCACCGCGTCGGACGTCGCGATCTCCACAGAGATAAAGTCAAGATAAACAAGGAATTCCAGATCGGATATCCTGTCGAAATATGACTACAGTACGAGAATGATGGTCAGGAATTCCGATCGCCTTCGGCAAAGCAGACTCGCGTAAACAATTAGGAATGTGAAGGCAGTGCAGCGATTTGCCTCATCCCTTGAAGTTTATCGGACCGCTACATGGCCTCTCGTGGAAACTTTGTTCGAGTCCATACCTTGTCACTACAGCAAAAGTGCTATGAATCAACGAACCGTCAACTAGAGCAGAGTCGGGCTCCGACCGAAGAGTTCCTTCAAGACTTGGGTGAAAAGAAAGCAACGCAAAATTCGCCAAGCCAGAACCAAGTCGTCTGGCTTCTGGCCAAAAACAGGCGAGACGATATGTGGTACAAGAAACGCACTTCAATTCACGGCCGACATTGTATAGAGGTTTCGGGGTTACATCCGAAGCCCCCTGCCACCCATTCCTCACCACTGCCAAGGGCGGACACCGGGCTGACGTTCTTCGACGTCTGACATGATCTGACAAACGAAAAATGCTTCGCTCAGATATTGGACTACACGCGGCGCCCTTTCTCACTATTAATTAGTGTGCGAAGGGCATCTGGCAGCTTGACCTGTGCAGGTGCTGACAACAGAGTATAGTTGCTGATATGGATTCTGCTGGGATAGGGAGGGCGCGAGTTGCGCATGACCACCACGCACAGGTGCTGTCGACCCATCTTGACAAGATTCACCTCGGGGGCCGGTTATCACCTCTTCTATATTCATGGTTCCGCACCATCGACCGTCTCTGAATCGCAGCAAGTACACGCGTCTGTCTTCGCCTTCAAGTTATCGTCTCACCCTTGTATTGATGAGTACTCCGTTTTGCGGTCTATATTCTGCACTTATATGTAAACCGCCGAATCTCGCCTTGTGAACAAAGGTCGTCGCCGATGTTTCCACGCCTCTGAAGCATTCTGCGTGACATCTAGAGCTCGCAATCCATAAATTGCTTTGGGCAACTTGTAAAGCGCTTTCGTTTGTAGCCAACCAAAGCCCTTGCGGCCCAACCCCCCCTCCTTCTATCCTTTTCTTCCCTCGGAACGACACCACCATTCGTAGCTACCTGTTGACGCATTGCTCCTCAGACTGGTCCACGTCAGTCAAGACATGAGTCATGATATTCGCAACGAGGCATATCGTCCATTTGGTTACCACCGTGCTCTCGGCTGAGCGCGCGTCCGAGTCGAGTCTTGCTCCGCTCGCGAAACATGATGGCTGGTTGATTGGAAAAACTAAAGTAGTTTGGAATCCAGCAGCGGGGTGTTACTCCGCAGCAGGGAAGTGGCCCTATAGCTCGCCGGACGTCGCGTTGTTGGCCGGGCACCGCATTTTTGGGCTTTGGCGTCGCCTGTACGCTGGTCCTACGTTATAGTTTTTCTTTCAAATGTGCCAAATGAACCCAAAGTATGTCATTGGATGGGAAGGTGGTTGTTACCGTACGATCACATGCATGTCGACAAGTGGATGGCACAGACTCGAATGTTCATGACTCACTCCAGGATCTTCGGACACATCAGGGTCTGGTAGAAAGGCGCAGAGATCATGGGAGAAACCCTTGTCAGCTCCACCAGTCCCTGTTGTTATGGGCGCTATCGTCGCCAATTAGTGCTGCAGTAGGCGGCCAGAGCCCGTGATAATGCACTCATCTTATCTGATTACATTGATCAGTGGAAGGTGCATAGGCCATAGGCCATATTAGTAGGGACCCGAACGTCGCGTAGAAGTTCATTATCTCGAAACGAGCCCAGGACTCAGGAATGATAGTGACATTATAAATCGAGTACAATCCGGCCCTTGAATTCGTATTCTGCTTGGCCTTTGGTTAGTCATCTACCTCCGCCTTTTCCTCGCTCGAGTCCCAGGAGTTCGTGATGCACCAGAGAATGAGGATAATGACCAAGACAGCAGAAGCCGCCACGGGAATCCAAATCCTCATCTTCGCTTTCCAAAACGATAACAGTAACAAAGCGATAAAAAACGAACAAGCACTGAGAAAAGAAGTAATCGTTATCATCTAGAGACCGGACCGGAACGAGGAATGGAGGAGACGCACGACCACATCAGCAACGCATATGTCAAGCTAAATACGATGGCCAACGGCTCGAGGTAAAAGTACCGCTTTTTCATGCTATCGAGGTACTTCCACTGGAGGCCAATCAAACAACGGGGAATAAGATGAGAAAGTACGAGCGCACTGCTGTTCCAGTGTCTTGTGTTGCCATTGTTCGATTGCGACGGACGAGAAGCAAACCCGAAATAATGCTTCCGATGCTGAACACCAATGATATGGAACTTGCAATCTCGGCCTGTACGTTAATAGTTTGAATTTCCAGAAAACCGACATTTGCGGCAAGCATCACGGTCGCCTGCCAGTGTTATGGGTCAACATGGCGCACGTATTTGAAAGTCAAGTTAATGGGAGCACAACTCACATACAGAACGAACTCGACCCATTCGGAGATCAGCTTTTCCATGAAATTCTTCCAGACCTCTTCGATGACTAGCTCATCCGTCCACACCTTCTTGAGTTCTCGCAAGTGGACATCCGGGGTGAAGAACAAGAACAGAGAAAACACCCGAAAAGTCTTGGTACGCTTGTGACCATCGCCCGCGTAGATGCTCTTATTCCTATCCCGACGAGATGTTTTCTGCCCATGGAAATGCACGAACTTCCATTGAACTGAAATGTAGACGATCAGAGAGACATGTGTGTCCAAAGGGCAACGAACCACAGATGGAGAGTAATCGAGCTGGTGAACGTTGTGGTGAGTATTTTAGCATTCCTATAGCAAGTGGTCTATTCATTACCTACTGAATTTATCGCGTGAGCATTATTAGTACCAAGTTCTGCAATGGATCGTTATCACGATCCTAAGAACCGCAGAAACAGACGTACCTTTCGCGTCTTTCATAAAGTCGCGCATCTTCTCCATGTTAGCCACACTGTATGGTGCAGTCGAGACTTTGGAGGTCAAGGAATCTATGAGTTGTTAGCACACCACATTGATAGAAGGAGGGACGAATAACCGATGCTGCTTTTCAATAGGACTCCTAGCAGTTCATCGCACGCATCAGCAGGGAAGGTGCGCCTTCGGTAGCCACGGGGATATAGTGACCAGTGTACCCTTTGATGGAAGGGTGAAAATTGTCAACATGGGCCCGGGCTAGAAGCAATTATAAGTGCTGACCAATAGAAGGCCTCCAGTCGATGTCCTAAATATATAAAAGGTTCATGTGATGTACGATATTCGACGAAAAACTACTCACGGATATGATCAGGTCCCTGTACACCAGGTACTTCATACAACACATTGCTGAGATCATAACCATCCAACCAGAACAAAGTCCTTTTGTCGTGATCGACATAATAGTATTGTGGGATCTTTCTCTTGTCCTTCGTCTCGATAATGTCTAAAACAAGGTCATATCGGTTCATGGGGGGCCCCCAGTTGGGATTCAACTCCGCAAGTTGCCTCTCAAGATGATCAATATGTGCGTGGACTTGGGCCCTTAGATCAGGGTCATACATGTATACATCAGTGAAAGCCCTCTTATAAATCTGATATCAGACCCGGAATAATGGAAGAGAGACTGACTTACGAATGTTTCATGATAGAAGTAAAGTGCGCCTCCCGGGTGGGTAACGGGAATCCATTCACCCGAGTCTCTGGGAATCACAGGATCCCAATCGTCCGAGCCCTGTTTGCACTGCAATAACCTGTTGAGAAAGAGTTTGGCGAGCGCTCGAGATGTTAAGACCGGTCAGTTGGGAAAGAGTTACCTGGATAGATCAAGGTCCATTGCCCTCAACCAAAACCTGCTGTCTTCTCTTAGGCTATATGCATGTCATTATAGAACTGAAGGTACTGACTGGCATCGTAGAAGGTACTTACACATCACCTTTTTTCTTATAGCGCGACACTTCATCGGGGTGCATTTTTCTTAACGAGCCCCCGAGCTGAATAGCCGAAGCGTTCGCCCCCAACATTTGTCCTGGTATAATTTGAACTGGGAATGAGGGCCCTTGCGTCAGCAGCGGAGCCTGTGAACCACCCTGATTACTCCCCGTGCTAAGAGGAGGGCTCGTGATGTGTTCCCCATGCACCGAAGGGTTATATCCTCCCGAATGTGAAGATCCTGCTGACGGTCTCACAGGTTCCGGAGATGGGAACGAAGGTTGTGTGGGAAGACCTTGTGTCTGACGAGGCGGATGTAAGGAGGAAGGTCGAGGTTGAGAAGCACTGGAAATGGCTTGAGAATCCGTCGACCCCGACCTAGAGGATGGCTGAATCTGAACAGAAACATCGGAGGAACCCGCTGATACTTTGGGAGGATGTTGCGAATCCTGGGTCATGGGTAAGGAGATTGCCATCTCAATGTCAAGTCTCTCTGGTGTATTAGGTCTAAAGAAATAGCGACGGGATGACGATGGCGACGGGGGTGCAGCTGGGAGTGCGGTTGGAGATGCGGTTGGAGACGCGGACGGGGATGGGGTCCGAGGACGACTACGTGAGGATGCACCGGTGAACGTGCTCGAGGTCGCACGGGGGCGAGTCCAGGTGATGGGAGGGTTCGACATGATGAGCATTCCCGGAGTGGTTTCTGCCTGTAATGAGCTGGCAGTGTTGCCTGTGGGGGGAGGATGTGCTGGGTGTCGTGGAGAGTCTGGTGATGGCGGTGCAGTAGCGAACGAAGGGCCACGCGATTGCTCTGTGACAGCTTCCAGAGGGATAGACTCCTCTGGGCCACCAGACCTCGACGTGCTGTACACAGAGCTGGGCTGGCTCACCCGACTCGCGTAAATGATACCATACTCTTCGGGATTCCGCGACATTCCTGCGGAACCAGGCGCCGGGCTTCCGGCGTTTCCCATCGTCTTCTTTCCATCACTGGATCGGAGCTGGGAGTACCACGACCATATCTTCTTTAATTTGCGCAGGATGTGTGACAAGAGGAGTAAGCCGCGCAATATGAAGGCCCTGAGCTTCCGGCTCAGGTTACTTGACTTGGATCGTATGCTGTAGAGGACGGCGAATAAGGCTAGTTTGGCAGAGAAAACCATGTCGCCGCAGCGAAACTGTTGTCCGCAGAACAGGGCCAAGTGTCAATACTGGATACGAGGAAAGTAGCAACAGGAACCGCCGGGAACGCCAGGCGAGACATCCAGGTGACCACGAGTAAATGAGCGCTTCATGCGTCGGAGTCCAGAACATGTCGATGTCAGTGCGTGCGTGCGTCAAGCAGCCTTACTGCAGCCTTGCGCTGTTTCTGTTCTTCCCACGACGAGGAATAAGGCCAGGATCAACACGATTCGAAGTCAGGACGCACCGCCATGGTAGATTTGATCTATCGGTCCCGGACCCGAAGATATTTCTTAGGTGGAGGCCATACTGTATTATCGTCCATCTCATCGCTCGCAGTTCATATTGCCCGTCGTCCCGGGCCCACGTCTTGTTCCCATACGTTGTCTCCATTATACCGGCGACAACGCTATAAGGAATGCGTGCGCGTTGAGCACGATTAGCCACGCCGGAGCGCCCGACACCCGACTCTCATACCCTCTCGGCCTCGACCCTCTCTCGACACAACGCCACCGCCCCTGCAAGCAAACGCCGTCACCCCAAACCCTTTCAGCTAGCATACAGTACAGTCGACTCTCATATAACGCATACCCCCTTGGGAATCAGCTGAGGGTATGCCTTTTGAGGGAGTATGCCTTATCTGGGTAAGTTTAAAACCGAAAATGAAGTCGGGAGTCACAAAAAAACTATGCCTTATCGTAGAGTATGCCTTTTCAGGGGGTATGCGTTATATGAGAGTCGACTGTACAAGCAAAGAACATAATGAGCGATGCTTCGATTCTCAAGTGACAGGCGCTTCAGCTGGTCCGGAGTCCAGACTGCCGTCAGCCAGGTAGCTTTCAAGCAGTGCTTTTGACAGATGGCTATGAAACTGTACAATCGTTGCACTATTTCTGTCCCTTGCTCAATTTAGGGTCGATTATTATAGGATTGGGTCCAGGCAGTTGCTAGTCAGGGAGTTCTGCCAGAGACTTGGCCAGAGACGTGAGATTTGAAAACGCAGGCAAGGAGCGCGAAGCGGCGGACTTTCAACCGCGCCGTTCCACATTCGGTATTTCAAATAATCGGACGTAACTGTTCGATCGCGCCGCATCACTTAGCCGCCTTGTACACCTGGTCAACCGGTCAACGGTCATCGGGTCATCACTTGCGCGTGGTCAAAATGACTCCACTAGGTCTTGTTCAACACCGTTTATAGGGCCCTTCCCGTAAGGATTTCGTTTCTGCCTCGCGCTGAGGGTGCGTTGCGTATCGCTGCTCGGAATATTTGTAGTCTGGCTTCCAGCCAGAAGAAGGTGAGATGCCACGACACGACACACGCGGCGTGCTTCGCGGACACTGAGACCGTACTAGGTTTCAAGCTTGCAAGTACTATGTAGAGACCGAGGACCCAGACATCCTGATTCTAATGGAGATCAAGGTGAGCGCAAACCACGTACCCTTTGGTCCCGTGGCTCACAATTGCAACAGGTCAACAACGAACCCATCTCGGTTAATTGCAGATCCTTTCCGCTAGCAGTAACGGCGATTCTATTGAAACATAAGGCAGTCAGTGTCGATAAAACTTTGCCAGGCCATCCAGATCCTAATTCGGTTGAAGACCGTATAATTACTCCTGAGTTTGATCGGTACCATGTCATCGGGACATATGTTGTCGATGCTGGGCAAAATTTGAAAGCCCGTTCGTTCGTAATCTCGTTATAAGCGTCCACCTCAATGTTTTGCGCAGGCCCTCCGCCCGAAGAAATTCTGGGGCCATCGCTTCGAGTCCTACATTCGTGACTTGGACAAGAAAAATTGTCGTGGTATGGGCCGATGATCTGAACGCCGCTCCTCTTGCCATCGGCAGATCCATTTTCCTAAGTTTCTGTCCCATACTCATGGCGTCCATAGACCTGAGAAACCTGAAGACAAACTCGCTGGCTGGTTATACAGGCGAAAACCTTCACCCAACCGACCGTCATTACACGTACTTCTCATCCCAACTCAATTGTCGTGCCTAAAGGCATAGGGTGGAGAGTTCGCATGTGATATTGATTATACTGGTGCACGCAGTTGTTCTCAGCGAGATATACGGTGCTCACCACTGCCCAATTCTTCTTCCTGAAGTGCGTTTGCATGATTTCGGGTCTGACCAATAGTGGGAATCAGGCCGCCATCATCGCCTGTGGATGCACGCGGTGCCACATCCCGTTCTCGACTATTGTCGAATGCAACACAGGCTACACCGGCGTCTTTGTACCGTTGTGTTACGATAGACGTCCTCGCGATGAGTACATCCCGGAGGGCGAGCGGGTGTTTGAAGCGCTGCGCGTACTTGCGACGAAGCTGCGGACGAAACGCGGATTCACAAATGTCGTCACCTTTGATCTGAGGCGTGACGTTTTGTTGTTTGTGTCGAGAGAACCTCTGTTTGATGACTTCGGTACCAGGTGTGTGTGCAGGGAATAAGGAAGAGAAGGAAGCCTGCGCGCACGCGCCTGAGACGGGACATGTCAAATCTGGGGAGTATCGAGATATCCCTCCATTCTAATGCAGTCGTGTGCCGAGTACAAGGGTTGTAAAACTAACAACACTGGATATCGCCTTCGTTCACCAACGCATGCCCAGCGCGCGTGTGAGAGAATAGCTCGTCCATGTCAACGCTACTTATCCTTCCCTTGGAACGATCTCCCCATTCATCCTCTCCCTCACTACGTCCACTTCATCGTAGTCTTCCCTCCGGGCACTTTCGGCTGTCCATTTCCACGCGTTCTTTTTGACAAACTCATCGAAGGACCACAGCTCCTTCTCGAGACCATCGCGCAGACACCACACGTACGTCAGTGCTGAAATGGGCTGCGCGAGCTCGCCGGTCGATTCGAGTGAAAGAACGGTAGCGGGGATGAGGTGATTCCCCACCGCGTCGGACGTCGCTTTTGCGTCTGCCGGAACCGGTGCGAATGGGCCGAGAGGATGAGCGGTCACGAACGAACGGACGTATTGCTGTTTTTTTCCCCATCAGCACAACACGAGAAGAGCAGCTCGTAAGCACATGCGGTTATGTGTTTATAGAGGGCTTAGATACGTGCATTGCCTTCGAATATGTCGAGGAGCGCGATGTCCCTCGCGGTGAGGCCCGCGACGAGAGTGCCGCGGACGCTATTCTCCTCCGGGGTGAGATCGCGTCCGAGGAGGGTCTCGCTCCGCGCGCACGGCAGGATGGCAGGGTAATCTGCGAACTGTGCCGCCGGCGGGAGCACCGATGGCGGTTATATGCGTGAGGGAGGTACTGCCCGTGGTGACGAGGGCAACGTACCTTGACTTTGTGCCGCGTGTAGTCCTGTCTTGCGGTATGTCCTGATGCGTCAACTGCAACGCGAGGCATGATGGGAAGAGACGAACTGTTAGGATCGCAGGGCAGATCCGCAGGTGACTGGCGTCGTTGCCTAGGACCCGCTTCAGGATCTTCGGATGCATCAGGGTCCCGTAGAAGAACGCAGAGGCCATGATGTCAGCGAACAAAGGCTTTTGCGAGCACTGGATTTCCACTGCCAGTGCTCCCTGTTGTTCTAGGATATAGACTCGTCCTACAATCTAATGTACCAGTGACTCATCGTCTCGACGTTCGACCGATGGCAACACTGGCACGTGCTTTTATCTTATCTGATTAAATTAAGATAGGAAGGGGACCAATGTCCATAATGCTTCAAAAGCAGCCCAGGAAGTAATAATGTAAACCGGGCAAACAAACACAACTCAGCCTTTCAATTCGTATTCTGGTAATCTTTAAGTATCCTCCTCCGAGTCTCTATCGCCCAGAACCACCCCTTCATGATGCATCCGACAATGAGGATGAGGGTCCGTCACGAATACTCACGATCAGCCATGAGTACAGCAGAAGCAGTAACGGGTGCCCTATTCTTGTCCAAGAAGGCAGCCATCCTGACCAGAGAAATAGAGGGTCGAGTCTTCCTCCGCTCGCGAAACATGATGGCTGGGTAATTGGAAAAACTAAAGTAGGTAAGAATCCGTCCAGCAGCGACTCGGAGGTGTTGCTCCGCAGCAGGGAAGTGGCCCTATAGCTCGCCGGACGTCGCGCTGTTGGCCGGGCACCGCATTTTTGGGCTTTGGTGTCGCCTGCACGCTGGTCCTACATTATAGTTTTGCTTTGAATGTGCCAAATGAACCCAAAGTATGTCATTGGATGGGAAGGTGGCTGTTACGATCACATGCATATCGACGAGTGGATGGCACAGATGTTCATGACTCACTCCAGGATCTTCGGATACATGGGGGTCTGGTAGAAAGGCGCAGAGATCATGGGAGAAACCCTTGTCAGCTCCACCAGTCCCTGCTGTTATGGGCGCTATCGTCGCCAATTGATCAACCAGTGCTGAAATAGGCGGCCAGAGCCCATGATAACGCACTCATCTTATCTGATTACATTGATCAGTAGGAAGATGCATAGGCCATATGAGGGACGCGAACGTCGCGTAGAAGTTCATGATCTCGAAACGAGCCCAGGACCCAGGAATGATAATGACATTATAAATCGAGTACAACCTGGCCCTTCAATTGGTATTCTTGGCCTTGGGTTAGTCATATGTGAGTAGAACCTCCTCCGACTTTTCCTCGCTCGAGTCCCAGGAGTTCGTGATGCACCAGAGAATGAGGATAATGACCAAGACAGCAGAAGCCGCCACGGGAATCCAAATCCTCATCTTCGCTCTCCAAAACGACAATAGTAACAAAGCGGTAAAAAACGAACAAGCGCTGAGAAAAACGTTATCATCTAGAGACCAGACCGGAACGAGGAATGGAGGAGACGCACGACCACATCAGCAACGCATATGTCAAGCTAAATAAGACGGCCAACGGCTCGAGGTAAAAGTACCGCTTTTTCATGCTATCGAGGTACTTCCACTGGAGGCCAATCAGCCAACGGGGGCATAAAATGAGAAAGTACAAACGCACGACTGTTCCTGTGTCTTGTGTTGCCATTGTTCGATTGCGACGGACGAGAAGTAAACCCGAAATAATGCTTCCGATACTGAACACCAATGACATGGAACTTGCAATCTCGGCCTGTACGTTAATAGTTTGAATTGCCAGAAAACCGACATTTGCGGCAAGCATCACGGTCGCCTGCCAGTGTTGTGGATCAACATGGTGCATGTATTTGAAGGTCAAGTAAATGGGAGTATAACTCACATATAGAACGAAATCGACCCATTCGAAGATCAGCTTCTCCATGAATTTTTTCCAGACCTCTTCGATGACTAGCTCATCCGTCCACACCTTCTTGAGTTCTCGCAAGTGGACATCCGGGGTGAAGAACAAGATCAGAGAAAACACCCGGAAATACTTGGTACGCTTGTGACCATCACCCGCGTAGATGCTCTTATTCCTATCCTGACGAGATGTTTTCTGCCCATGGAAATGCACGAACTTCCATTGAACTGAAATGTAGACGATCAGAAAGACATGGGAGTGTCCAAAGGGCAACGAACCACAGATGGAGAGTAATCGAGCTGGTGGAAGTTGTGGTGAGTACTTTAGCATTCCTATAGCAAGTGGTCTATTCATTACCTACTGAGCTTATCGTGTGAGCATTATTAGTACCAAGTTCTGCAATGGATCGTTATCAGGATCCTAAGAACCGCAGAAACAGACGTACCTTTCGCGTCTTTCATAAAGTCGCGCATCTTCTCCATGTCAGCCACACTGTATGGTGCAGTCGAGACATTGGAGGTCAAGGAATCTATGAGTTGTTAGCACACCACATTGATAGAAGGAGGGACGAATAACCGATGCTGTTACTCAATAGGACTCCTAGCAGTTCATCGCATGCATCATCAGGGAAGGTGCGCCTTCGGTAGCCACGGGGATATAGTGACCAGTGTACCCTTTGATGGAAGGGTGAAAATCGTCAACATGGGCCCGGGCTAGAAGCAATTATAAGTGCTGACCAATAGAAGGCCTCCAGTCGATGTCCTAAATATAAAAAATGGCTCATGTGATGTACGATATTCGACGAAAAACTACTCACGGATATGATCAGGTTCTTGTACACCAGGTACTTCATACAATACATTGCTGAGATCATAACCATCCAACCAGAACAAAGTCTTTTTGTCGTGATCGACATAATAGTATTGTGGGATCTTTCTCTTGTCCTTCGTCTCGATAATGTCTAAAACAAGGTCATATCGGTTCATGCGGGGCCCCCAGTTGGGATTCAACTCCGCAAGTTGCCTCTCAAGATAATCAATATGTGCGTGGACTTGATTCCTTAGATCAGGGTCATACATGTATACATCAGTGAAAGCCCTCTTATAAATATGATATCAGACCCGGAATAATGGAAGAGAGACGGACTTACGAATGTTTCATGATAGAAGTAAAGTGCGCCTCCCGGGTGGGTAACGGGAATCCATTCACCCGAGCCCTTGGGAATCACGGGATCCCAATCGTCCGAGCCCTGTTTGCACTGCAATAACCTGTTGAGAAAGAAATTGGCGAGCGCTCGAGATGTTAAGACCGGTCAGTGGGAAAGAGTTACCTGGATAGATCAAGGTCCATTGCCCTCAGCCAAAACCTGCTGTCTTCTCTTTGGCTATATGCATGTCATTATAGAACTGAAGGTACTGACTGGCATCGCAGAAGGTACTTACACATCACCTTTTTTCTTGTAGCGCGACACTTCATCGGGGTGCATTTTTCTCAGCGAGTCCCTGCCTGGTACAAGCTGAGCAGCCGAAGCGTTCGCCCCCAACATTTGTCCTGGTATAGTTGGAACAGGAAATGGAATTGAGGGCTCGGGAGGCCCTTGCGTCAGCAGCGGAGCCTGTGAACCACCCTGACTACTCCCCGTGCTGAGAGGAGGGCTCGTGGTGTGCCCCCCATGCACCGAAGGGTCATATCCTCCCGAATGTGAAGATTCTGCTGACGGGCTCGCAGGTTCCGGAGATGGGAACGAAGGTTGTGTGGGAAGACCTTGCGTCTGACGATGTAAGGAGGAAGGTCGAGGTTGAGAAACACTGGACATGGGTTGAGAATCCGTCGACGGAGAGGGTGGCTCAATCTGAACAGAAACGTCGGAGGAACCCGCTGATACTTTGGGAGGATGCTGCGAATCCTGGGTCATGGAAGACGATATTGCAATCTCAATGTCAAGTGACTCAAGTCTCTCTGGTGTATTAGGTTTAAAGAAACGGCGACGGGATGACGATGGCGACGGGGGTGCAGCTGGGAGTGCGGTTGGAGATGCGGTTGGAGACGCGGACGGGGATGGGGTTCGAGGACGACTACGTGAGGATGCACCGGTAAACTTGCTCGAGGTCGCACGGGAGTGAGTCCAGGTGATGGGAGGGTTCGACATGATGAGCATTCCCGGAGTGGTTTCTGCCTGTAATGAGCTGGCAGTGTTGCCTGTGGGGAGAGGATGTGCTTGGTGTCGTGGAGAGTCTGGTGATGGCGGTGCAGTAGCGAACGAAGGACTACGCGGCGCACCGGATTGCTCTGTGACAGCTTCAAGTGGGATAGACTCCTCTGAGCCACCAGACCTCGACGTGCTGTACACAGAGCTGGGCTGGCTCACCCGACTCGCATAGATGATACCATACTCTTCGGGATTCCGCGACATTCCTGCGGAACCAGGCGCCAGGCTTCCAGCGGTTCCCATCCTCTTCTTTCCGTCACTGGATCGGGGCTGGGAGTACCACAACCATATCTTCTTTAATTTGCGCAGGATGTGTGGCAAGAGGAGCAAGCCGCGCAATATGAAGGCCCTGAGCTTCCGGCTCAGGATACTTGACTTGGATCGTATGCTGTAGAGGATGGCGAATAGGGCTAGTTTGGTAGAAGAAACCATGTCGCCGCAGCGAAACTGTTGTCCGCAGAACGGGTCCAAGTGTCAATACTGGATACGAGGAAAGGCGGCAACAGGAACGCCAGGACGAGACATCCAGGTGACCACGAGTAAATGAGCGCTTCATGCGTCGGAGTCCAGAACATGTCAAGTAATTGAACTGTAGTGGGCGCGAGCGTCAAGCAGACCTGTTTCTTTCTTCCCACACGACGAGGAATGAGGCGAGGATCGTCACGATTCGAAGTCAGGACGTTCCACCGCCACCGCCATGATCGGACCCGGACCCGAAGATATTTCTTAGGTGGAGGCCATATTATCATCCACCTCGTCGCCTCGCAGTTCATCTGACTGCCACGTTGCCCCTCTTTAGATCTTGTTCGGCCCCATGTATTGTGTTCATCATACCACAGAAATGCACTAGAGTCAAGGAAGGAGAGTCGGGAAAAACCGTCGGGTCAAAGCCGCGGATAAGATTGGTCTTGTCCCGGATGCATGGCTATCGACTTAGCTCCTTTCGGTCAAGGCTTCGTTCCCGCAGCGCAGAAAGCGCAACACATATCGCCTTCCGGAGTATTTGTGGTCTGGCTTCCGGCCAAAAAGCAGAAGAGACGATGTGGTATGCGGGTCGCACTTCTCGGCGACTGAGGGAGAGTGAGGCTGACCCAGTAAGTTACATGTTTGAAGTACGCTTTGGTTCTTACTGGAAGGCGGAGCGCAAACGGCAAGCCTCCGCCCGTGACTCACAACTATGATGTTGACGATGGGCCTCTGACCCGGCATTAGCTGCCAGTGGTCGGTTCCTGAGGCCTGAGCGCTGAGCGCTGAGCGACCAAAAAGTATTCAGAATGTATGCTATCTTCACTAGGTCGTTGTGACTTCGAGTTTAGGAGGAAACCCATCCCGCTGAACCAAAAACTATCAGGTATCAAAGTGTCGTTGGGCCATCCAGAATATCGCTCTGTTGAGGGTCATATTGTCAGCCTCAAAATTGAGGGTTGCTATGGCATTAGGACGCTTCCCCAAGTCTCCCCAGCCACATACATCTACCTTTGCCTTCTCGTGGTCTCATCCCTTACTGTTCGTGTGGAGAAGTCTGTTGGTTGATGGGGTAGACGTGTGTCGGTACCATGTGCGCGGGCCACCGCTAAATGGAGAGGATGCGCGCACTCACGCATCTGGGCACATCAAGTTTGGCGAGTGCAGAGATATCCTATTCCGAACGTGAGAGAACGACTCATTCATGTCAACGCTATGCTTTTCTTGAATCTCCCCATTAAGCCTCTCTCTCATTGCCTCCACCTCGTAATCTTCCTTCTTCGGGGTTCCTCCACCTATCCTTTTTTTGACGAACTCGTTGAAGGACAACAGATCCTCCAGGCCGCTATCCAGACGCCACACGTAGGCCAGTGCTGAGATGGGCTGCGCCAGCTCAGCGCTCGATGGAAGCCGGCTTGAGGAGGCTCTCCACTGCCTCGGACGTCATCGTTGCGTGCGTCGGGACCGAATGGGCCCAATGGATGAATAGCCACAATGAGCGGATGTATTGCTGTTCCCCTGCCAATATAACAAGGGACGGAATAGAGGGTCGAACTATGACGCCGGCGGGAGCACCGTGACGATTATTTGCGTGAATGAGGTGATGCCCCGCAGCGACGACGGCCGAACGGAATGTATCATGGGACTCACCGGACGCCCAAACTGTAGGCTGGCAAACTAGCCTACTAACACCTGACCGGCCTGACCGGTCAGGTGTTAGTAGTCGTGAAATTATTATCATGTCGAGGCTCACCTCGACCTGAGAAAGCCGTAATATGGATTGGCAGTGTTCACGACGAGACCCTCTGCTACCCTCTCGTACCTCGCCATCTCTCCATCGCACTTGATAACCGTACAGTAGGCCCGAGAAATCCGGAGACACATTGCATCAGTAGTGTTGATTATGCAGGAGTCGAAATAATGGCGTTTACAAGCGTTTTAAACCTGTGATGCGAGCAGGTCAAATTCTTCGACGTCGCCGTAATGCCTTACCGGGATCCTGGATTGCATATTCTCAATTATTGTACTCGGGCGTATGAGGGCTTGTCATGTGGAGGTGGTCACAACAGAGCATCGATGATGCGGATCACGGTAGTATAGAGAAGGTGTGTGGGCCGTCAGTTACACACAAGCGCCATCACCGCCGCCACACACAAGCGCCGTCCTTATGATCTCCATATTCATCACTGCACACCATCAACGTCGCTCCAAATCGCCCCGACTATCCGCGCATCTGTCTTCGCCTCATCTCCCTTCCGTCGATAAGTACTTCGTGTTGCGGCCTAATATTTCCCTATACTCTCTATATGCTCTCTATTTGCGCGTAAACCGTCTAGTCTCGTCTTGGTCGTCGCCCATGTTTCTTCGCTTCTGAAGCATTTTTCGTGATATGTAGAGCCTCCAAGCCATTCATAGAACTCTTTTAACAGCTTGGAAAGGTCCCGCGTTCGTAACTAGCCAAAGCCCTTGAAACCTGACTCCTCCCCCTCCCTTCTGTCCTTGACTTCCCTCGGAACGACACCACGACTCATTGTTTACGCATTGGTTCTCAGACTGGTCCGCGTCAAGACATGGGATTCGCAGCGAGAGATGTAGTTCATTTGACTATCCCTGTTCTCCGAGCCAGCTCGCATCCGAGTTGAGTCTGCTCCGCTTGTGAAATACAATAGCGTGGTAATTGCAATTGGCAAGACTGCATTTTTTTGCATAGGTAAGAATTCTGCAGCGAGGCCTTGCTCTATAGCAAGGGAAGTGGCACTATGGGCCTCGCCGAACGTCGCGTTGTAGGCCGGCCACCGCACTTTTGGGCTTTGTGTTGCTGTGGTCCCGCATAATAGTTTTGTTTGAACGTGTCGATCGAACCCAGAGTATGTCATTGGCCGTTAGGATCACACGCACCATTGTTCAAGACTCCAGGGTCTTCAGATGCACCGGAGACGGTGTGAAAACCCGGAGGCCATAGTGCCAGCCGAGGAGCAAGCCTAGTGAACTCTGATGTTACTGTCCCTGTTGCTATGGACGTGAACACTGAGCCGAGCCGAGGGCATGCAAGTGAGTCCGAGAGAAGTGGGATGAGGTAAGATTTTCCAGATAACAATAAAGCGACACGAAGAGCAACCTAGAGAAGGATGGAAGGAGCGATGCGTCGAGCGTTTGGAACGCCCCAACGAGACGAGAGAGAGGAGCGAAGAACAGTCGAGGAAGGACAAGTCGAATCGAGGAGGTCCGAGGCAAGGCGCACGACGGCAAGATAGCACGAATTGTCGCCTAGAGCCAGGGGATCGGAAGAGAGGAAAGGCAATTCTAGTCACGACACCTGGTCAGCATGCATCAGGAAAATATTGATTTTTCTTACAGTAATGAGACAACTTACGGGGTTCAACGGCACTTCCACAAGAGGCGGTTGGATGAACTGCAAGCCCTGACAAACATGAATATGTCCCCTCGTTGAGCAGAGTTGGCCTCCGACGGAAACTTCCGCGCCAAAACGAAAGTAGACTCTAGCGGACTGGATCGTAATTCACCCATTCACCCGACCCACCCTTCACAAGATTCTGTGGGGGCCGATTATCACTTTCATATTCGTTGTTTCGCATCATCGACCGTCTCCAAATCGCCGCAACCACACGCATCTGTCTTTGCCTCATCGTACTTATCACCCGGTCCCTACTGTTATGGGCGCTATCGTCGAGTGCCGCAATAGGCGCGGGCAGAGCCCCAGGTGAGAAAGATGATAACGCGGTAGTCTCATCTTATCGGATTACATTGATCAGTTGGAAGATGTATGGGCCATATTGGGGACCCGAATATCACGTAGAAGTCCATAATATCTTCGAAACGAGTCCAGGAATGATAGAAACATTGTAAATCGAGTGAAAAAAGCACAACCCGGCCCTTCAATTGGTATTCTGATTGGCCTCGGGTTCGTCATCTCTGGGTACACCCTCCGACCCTTCATCGCCCGAGTCCCAAGAGTTCCAGATGCACCAGCCAATGAGGACAATGGCCAAGACAGCAGAAACCGCCACGGGAATCCAAATCCCCATCTCCGCTTTCCAAAACGATAACAGTAACAATGCGATAAAAAACAAACAAGCCCTGAGAAAATAAGCAGTCGTTATCATCTAGAGACCGGAACGAGGAATAGAGACGCACGACCACATCAGCAACGCATATGTCAGGCTGAATACAATGGCCAACGGCTCGAGGTAAAAGTATCGCTTTTTCATGCTATGGAGGTACTTCAACTGGAGGCCAATCAGCCAACGGGGGCATAAAATGAGAAAGTACAAACGCACGACTGTTCCTGCGTTTTGTGCTGCCATTGTTCGGTTGCGACGGACGAGAAGCAGACCCGAAATGATGCTTCCGATACTGAACACCAATGATATGGAGCTTGCAACCTCAGCCTGTACGCGAATAGGTTGAATCGCCAGAAAACCGACATTGGCGGCAAGCATCACGGTCGCCTGCCAATGTTGTGGGTCAACATGGCGCACGTATTTGAAGGTCAAGTAAATGGGAGCATAACTCACATATAGAACGAAATCGACCCATTCGGAGATCAGCTTTTCCATGAAATTCTTCCAGACCTCTTCGATGACTAGCTCATCCGTCCACACCTTCTTGAGTTCTCGCAAGTGGACATCCGGGGTGAAGAACAAGATCAGAGAAAACACCCGGAAATACTTGGTACGCTTGTGACCATCGCCCGCATAGATGCTCTTATTCCTATCCTGACGAGATGTTTTCTGCCCGTGGAAATGCACAAACTTCCATTGAGCTGAAATGTACACGATCAGAGAGACATGGGAGTGTCCAAAGGGCAACGAACCACAGATGGAGAGTAATCGAGCTGGTGAACGTTGTGGTGAGTATTTAGCATTCCTATAGCAAGTGGTCTATTCGTTACCTACTGAGCCTATCGCGTGACTCGCGGCGTGAGCATTCTTAGTACTAAGGTCTGCAATGAATCAGTATCACGGTCCTAAGAACCGCAGAAACAGACGTACCTTTCGCGTCTTTCACAAAGTCGCGCATCTTCTCCATGTCAGCCACACTGTATGGTGCAGTCGAGCCATTGGAGGTCAAGGAATCTATGAGTTGTTAGCACACCACATTGATAGAAGGAGAGATGGATGACCAATGCTGTTACTCAATAGGACTCCTAGCAGTTCATCGCATTTATCAATCGGAAAGTTGCGCCCTGGGTAGCCACGGGGATATAGTGACCAGTGCGTCCTTTGATTGAAGGGTGAACATTGTCAACATGCGCTAGAAGCAATATAAGTGCTGACCAATAGAAGGCCTCCAGTCGATGTCCTAAACATATAAAAAGGCTCATGTGATGTACGATATTCAACGAAAAACTACTCACGGATATGATCAGGTCCTTGTACACCAGGTACTTCGTGCAACACATCGCTGAGATTATAACCATCCAACCAGAACAAAATCCTTTTGTTGTGATCAACATAATAGTATTGTGGGATCTTCTTGTCCTTCGTCTCGATAATGTCTAAAACAAGGTCATATCGGTTCATGGGGGGTCCCCAGTTGGGATTCAACTCCGCAAGTTTCCTTTCCAGTTGATCAATATATTCGTGGACTTGGGCCCTTAGATCAGGGTCATACATGTATACATCAGTGAAAGCCCTCTCATAAATCTGATATTAGACCCGGAATAATGGAAGAGAGACGGACTTACGAATGTTTCATGATAGAAGTAAAGTGCGCCTCCCGGGTGAGTAACGGGAATCCATTCGCCCGAGTCCCTATAAGTCACGGAAACCCAATTTTCCGAGCCCGGTTTGCACTGATACAACCTGTTGAGAAAGAAATTGGCGAGCGGTCGAGATGTTAAGACCGTCAGTGGGAAAGAATTACTTGGATAGAGAAAGGTCCATTGCCATCAACCAAAACTTGCTGTCTTCTTTTGGGCTATATGATGTCACTATAGAAAGTACTGACTGGCATCGCAGAAGGTACTTACACATCACCTTTTTTCTTGTAGCGCGACACTTCATCGGGGTGCATTTTTCTCAATGAGTCATTGCCTGATCCAAGCTGAGCAGCCGAAGCGTTCGCCCCCGAGCCCAACATTTGTCCTGGTATAATTGGAACAGGGAACGAGGGCCCAGGAGATCCCCGCGTCAGCAGCAGATCCTGTGAATCACCCTGACTACTTCCCGTGCTGATATGACGGCTTGTGACGTGTTCCCCATGCATCGAAGGGTCATATCCCCCCGAATATGAAGATTCTGCTGACGAACTCACAAGTCCCGGAGATGGGAACAAAGGTTGTGTGGGAAGACCTTGCGTCTGATGATGCGAGGAAGGTCGAGGTTGAGAAACACTGGACATGGGTTGAGAATCCATCGACACCGACGGAGAGGGTGGCTCAATCTGAACAAAAACATCGGAGGATCCCGCTGATACTTTGGGAGGATGCTGCGAATCCTGGGTCATGGGAGACGATATTGCAATCTCAATGTCAAGTCTCTCTTGTGTATTAGGTCTGAAAAAATGGCGACGGGATGACGATGGCGACGGGGGTGCAGCTGGGAGTGCGGTTGGAGATGCGGTTGGAGATGCGGTTGGAGACGCGGACGGGGATGGGGTTCGAGGACGACTACGTGAGGATGCACCAGTGAACTTGCTCGAGGTCGCACGGGGGTGAGTCCAGGTGATGGGAGGGTTCGACATAATGAGCATTCCCGGAGTGGTTTCTGCCTGTGATGAACCGGCAGTGTTGCCTGCGGGGAGAGGACGTGCTGGGTGTCGTGGAGAGTCTGGTGATGGCGGTGCAGTAGCGAGCGAAGGACTACGCGGCGCACCGGGTTGCTCTGTGACAGCTTCCAGAGGGATAGACTCCTCTGAGCCACCAGACCTCGACGTGCTGTACACAGAGCTGGGCTGGCTCACCCGACTCGCATAAATGATACCATACTCTTCGGGATTCCGCGACATTCCTGCGGAACCAGGCGCCAGGCTTCCGGCGTTTCCCATCGTCTTCTTTCCGTCACTGGATCGGGGCTGGGAGTACCACAACCATATCTTCTTTAATTTGCGCAGGATGTGTGGCAAGAGGAGTAAGCCGCGCAATATGAAGGCCCTGAGCTTCCGGCTCAGGATACTTGACTTGGATCGTATGCTGTAGAGGACGGAGAATAGGGCTAGTTTGGCAGAGGAAACCATGTCGCCGCAGCGAAACTGTTGTCCGCAGAACGGGTCCAAGTGTCAATACTGGATACGAGGAAAGGCGGCAACAGGAACGCCAGGACGAGACATCCAGGTGACCACGAGTAAATGAGCGCTTCATGCGTCGGAGTCCAGAACATGTCAAGTAATTGAACTGTCAAGTGGGCGCGAGCGTCAAGCAGACCTGTTTCTGTTCTTCCCACACGACGAGGAATGAGGCGAGGATCGTCACGATTCGAAGTCAGGACGTTCCACCGCCACCGCCATGATCGGACCTGGACCCGAAGATATTTCTTAGGTGGAGGCCATATTATCATCCATCTCGTCGCTCGCAGTTCATCCGACCGCCACGTTGCCCCTCTTTAGATCTTGTTCGCCCCATGTATTGTGTTCGTCATACCACAGAAATGCACTAGGGTCAAGAAAGGAGCATCGGGAAAATCCGTCGGGTCAAAGTCGCGGACAAGATTGGTCTTGTCCCGGATGCATGGCTATCGAATTAACTCCTTTCGGTCAAGGCTCCGTCCGCTGCGCGCAGAAAGCGCCACACATATCGCCTTCCGGAGTATTTGTGGTCTGGCTTCCGGCCAAAAAGCAGAAGAGACGATGTGGTATGCGGGTCGCACTTCTCGGCGACTGAGGGAGAGTGAGGCTGACCCAGTAAGTTACATGTTTGAAGTACGCTTTGGTTCTTACTGGAAGGCGAGCGCAAACGACAAACCTCCGCCCGTGACTGACAGCTACGATGTTGACGATGGGCCTCTGACCCGGCACTAGCTACCGGTGGTCGGTTCCTGAGCGTTGAGCAACCAAAAAGAAACCACTCCAGTGAGCGCTGAGCGACCAAAAGGAAACCACATGTATGCTATCTTCACTAGGTCGTTGCGACTTTGAGATTACATTTTAGGAGGAAACCCATCCCGCTGAACCAAAAACTACCAGGTATCAAAATGTCGTTGGGCCCTCCAGAATATCGCTCTGTTGAGGGTCATATTGTCACCCTCGAATTTGAGGGTTGCTATGGCATTAAGACGCGTCCCCAAGTCTCCCCAGCGACTTACATCTGCCTTTTCGCCGCGTCGGACCGGCGGACCGGATCGTAATTCACCAGTTCACCGGTTCATCCGGTCGACCTTCACAAGATTCTGTGGGGGCCGACTATCACTATATCACTTCTTATTGTCAAAGTTCGCGCCATCGCCAACTGAAAATTGCCGCAACCACACGCATCTGTCTTTGCCTCATCGTCTTACCTGCCTTGTTTCGATGAGTACTTCGTTTTGCGGCCTACTATTTCCCTATATTCTACACTTATTGCTTATTTGTAAACCGTCGAATTTTGCCTCATGGAAAAATGGTCATCGCCGATGTTTCCTCACCTCTGAAGCATTCTGCGTAATATCTAGAGCCCTCTCAGCAATCCACAATGCCTTTGGCTCTTGCGTTCGTAGCCGCCAATCAAAGCCCTTGCCGCCCAACTCCCTCCCTCCTTCTGTCCTTCTCTTCCCTCGGAACGACACCACCATTTGCAACCACCTGTTGATGCATTGCTTCTCAGACTGCGGACCACGTCAAGACAATGAGATATGAGATTCGCAGCGAGACATGGCCATTTGACTACCGCCGCGCTCCGGGTGAGCGCGCGCCCGAGTGGAAGCTTTGCTCGTGAGGCATGATCGTGGCGGGGTAAGTGGATAAGCTAAGTAGGTGAGAACTCGGCAGGGAGGTGTTGCTCCGCAGCAGGGGCGGGGTCCTATATATGGCTTGCTGGACGTCGCGTTGTTGGCCGGGCACCCCATTTTTGGGCTTTGCGTCGCCTCTAGTATGGGGGTCGCACGTTATAGTCTTGTTTTGAAAATGTCAAATGAATCCAGAGTATGTCATTGGATGGGAAGAGGTCTGGTAGAAAGGCGCCGAGATTACAGTATACAGGAGAAAGCCTTGTGAGCTCTAGTTTACACCAGTCACTGCTGTTATGGGCGCTATCGTCGAGTGCCGCAATAGGCGCGGGCAGAGCCCCAGGTGAGAAAGATGATAACGCGGTAGTCTCATCTTATCGGATTACATTGATCAGTTGGAAAAATATGTATGGGCCATATTGGGGACCCGAACATCATGTAGAAGTCCATAATATCTTCGAAACGAGTCCAGAATGATAGAAACATTGTAAATCGAGTTAAAAAAGCACAACCCGGCCCTTCAATTGGTATTCTGATTGGCCTCGGGTTCGTCATCTATGAGTATACCTCCGGCCCTTCATCGCCCGAGTCCCAAGAGTTCCAGATGCACCAGCCAATGAGGACAATGACCAAGGCAGCAGAAGCCGCCACGGGAATCCTAAGCCCCGCTTTCCAAAACGATAACAGTAACAATGCGATAAAAAACAAACAAGCCCTGAGAAAACAAGCAATCATTGTCATCTAGAGACTGGAACGAGGAATAGAGACGCACGACCACATCAGCAGCGCATATGTCAGGCTGAAGACAATGGCCAACGGCTCGAGGTAAAAGTACCGCCATTTCATGCCATCGAGGTACTTCCACTGGAGGCCAATCAGCCAACGGGGGCATAAAATGAGAAAGTACAAACGCACTGCTGTTCCTGGGTTTTGTGCTGCCATTGTTCGGTTGCGACGGACGAGAAGCAGACCTGAAATGATGCTTCCGATACTGAACATCAATGATATGGAGCTTGCAACCTCAGCCTGTACGTTAATAGGTTGAATCGCCAGAAAACCGACATTTGCGGCAAGCATCACGGTCGCCTGCCAGTGGTGTGGGTTCAACATGGCGCACGTATTTGAAAGTCAAGTAAATGGGAGTATAACTCACATATAGAATGAAATCGACCCATTCGGAGATCAGCTTTTCCATGAAATTCTTCCAGACCTCTTCGATGACTAGCTCATCCATCCACACCTTCTTGAGTTCTCGCAAATGGACATCCGGGGTGAAGAACAAGATCAGAGATAACACCCGAAAAGCCTTGGTACGCTTGTGACCATCACCCGCGTAGATGCTCTTATTCCTATCCTGACGAGATATTTTCTGCCCGTGGAAGTGCACAAACTTCCAGTGAACTGAAATGTAGACGATCAGAGTGACACGGGTGTCCAAACGGGAACGAACCACAAATGGAGAGTAATCGAGCTGGAGAGTGTCGTGTTGAGTATTTGCCGTTTCTATATCAAATTGTCTCTTCATACCTACTGAGCATATCGCGTGATCATTCTCAGGACCAAGGTCTGCAATGAAACGTTATCACAGTCCTGAGAACCGCAGAAACAGACGTACCTTTCGCGTCTTTCACAAAGTCGCGCATCTTCTCCATGTCAGCCACACTGTATATTGCAGTCGAGACATTGGAGGTCAGGGAATCTACAAGTTGTCAGCACATCACATTGATGGAAGGCGGGACGAATAACCGATGCTGTTACTCAATAGGACTCCTAGCAGTTCATCGAATGCATCAGCCGGGAAGTTGCGCCCTGGGTAGCCATGGGGATATAGTGACCAGTGTTCCCTTTGATTGAATGGTGAACATTGTCAACATGCGCTAGAAGAAATTATGAGTGCTGACCAATAGAAGGCCTCCAGTCGATGTCCTAAACATATAAAAAGGCTCATGTGATGTACGATATTCGACGAAAAACTACTCACGGATATGATCAGGTTCCTGTACACCAGGTACTTCGTGCAACACATCGCTGAGATCATGATCTTCCAACCAGAACAAACTCCCTTTGTCGTGATCGACATAATAGTAATGTGGGATCTTTTTCTTGTCCTTCGTCTCGATAATATCTAAAACGAGGTCATATCGGTTCATGGGGGGTCCCCAGTTGGGATTCAACTTCGCAAGTTGCTTCCCAAGCTGATCAATATATTCGTGGACTTGGGCCCTTAGATCAGGGTCATACATGTATACATCAGTGAAAGCCCTCTTAAAAATATGATATTAGACCCGGAGAAATGGAAGAGAGACTGACTTACGAATGTTTCATGATAGAAGTAAAGTGCGCCTCCCGGGTGAGTAACGGGAAACCATCCACCCGAGTCCCTGTGGGTCACGGGAGCTCGATCGTCCGAGCCCTGTTTGCACTGCAATAACCTGTTGAGAAAGAAATTGGCGAGCGGTCGAGATGTTAAGACCGTCAGTCGGAAAGAGTTACTTGGATAGATCAAGGTCCATTGCCGTCAACCAAAAGTTTCTGTCTTCTCTTTCGCTATATGCATGTCACTATAGAAGGTACTGACTGGCATCGCAGAAGGTACTTACACATCACCTTTTTTCTTGTAGCGCGACACGTCGTCGGGGGTCATTTTTTCCAACTTGAACGAGTCCTTTCTTGATCCGAGCTGAGTAGCCGAAGCATCCGCCCCCAATATTTGTCCTGATATAGTCGGAACAGGAAATGGAATTGAGGGTTCGGGAGACCCTTGCGTCGGCAGCGGAGCCGGTGAACCACCCTGACTACTCTCCGTGCTGAGATGACGGCTCGTAATGTGCTCCCCATGCACAGGAGGGCCATGTCCTCCCAAATGTGAAGATTCTGCTGACTGTCTCACAAATTCGGGAGATGGGAACGGAGGTTGTGTGGAAAGACCTTGGGTCTGACGATGTAAGGAGGAAGGTCGAGGTCGAGGAGCACTGGACATGGCTTGAGAAGAATCCGGCGACCCCGACCTAGAGGGTGGCTGAATCTGAACAGAAACACCGGGGGAGGAATCCGCTGATACTTTGAGAGGATGCTGCGAATCCTGGGTCATGGGAGACGATATTGCAATCTCAATGTCAAGTCTCTCTGGTGTATTGGGTCTAAAGAAGTAGCGACAGAATGACGATGGCGACAGGGGTGCAGCTGGGAGCGCGGGTGGAGATGCGGACGGGGATGGGGATGGGGCCCGAGGACCAGTACGTGAGGATACACCAGTGAACTTGCTCGAGGTCGTACGGGGGTGAGCCCAGGTGATGGGAGGGTTCGACATGATGGGCACTCTCGTGGTGGTTTCTGCCTGTGATGAACTGGCAGTGTCGCCCGTGGGGAGAGGATGTGCTGGGTGTCGTGGAAAGTCTGGTGATGGCGGTGCAGTAGCGAATGAAGGACCATGCGATTGCTCTGTGACAGCTGCCAGTGGGATAGACTCCTCTGGGCCACCAAATCTCGACGTGCTGTACACAGAGCTGGGCTGGCTCACCCTTTCCACAGCCCGACTCGCATAAATTATACCGTGATCTTCGGGGCCCCACGAGATTCCTGCGGAACCAGCCGCCAGGCTTCCGGCGTTTCCCATCATCTTCTTTCCATCACCGGATCGGGGCTGGGAGTACCATGACCAGATCTTCTTTAATTTGAGCAGGATGTGCGGCAAGAGGAGCAAGCCGCGCAATATGAAGGCCCTGAGCTTCCGGCTCAGGTTACTCGACTTAGATTGTCTGCCGCAGAGGAAGGCGAACAGGGCTAGTTTGACAGAGGAAATCATGTCGCCGCAGCGAAACCGTTGTCCGCAGAATGGGGCCAAGTGTCAATACTGGATACGAGGAAAGCGGCAACAGGAACGCCAGGACGAGACATCCACGAGCAAATGAGCGCTTCATGCGTCGGAGTCCAGAACACGCAAGCAATTGAACTGTCAGTAGGCGCGAGCGTCAAGCAGCCCCGCGTTGGTTCTCTTCTTCCCACGACGAGGAATGAGGCGGAGGATCGGTTATGTGGGGGCCATATTACCATCCATACAGTATCGTCGCTGGCAGTTCATTCTACTGATATTTCCCGTCGTCCACGTCTTGTTCAATCCCATACGTTCAAGTTGTCTCCATCGTACAGCGGACACGTGCTAGTCGAGGAAAGCAGACAGAGCAGAGTCAGATTCCGCCGGGCCAAACAATACAACACAAAGCGTCGCTGTGCCTCCGCCGCACTGCCTCCGCTGACTTCAAGTTTGTCCCTCCGGTCAAGCTTTCGTTCCCGCCGCGCGCAGAAAGCACATTTATGTACCGCTTCTTGGAACATTCGTGGTCTGGCTTCCGGCCAAAAACAGAAGAGATGATGTGGTATACGGGGCGTGAGGCATCACGGAGACTGAGGCGGTACCGGTACTAGTACATGGTTCTGAAGTACGAGGTAAGCGCAGATTGTAGAAACGCGTGAGGACCCAACTGAACACCCCGAACGCGGCAGTGACCCGGATTCACGCGCGCGGGAAGAAACGACAAAGGAATTATTGTTCAGAGTCAAACTATCTACTGTATATATGGGAATATTAGTTTAGTGCTAGACTCAAAGGGAATGCTGTCAAAGGAGTGAACTACAGTAAGTTCTGTCCATAAGGTATGTATAGGTAATTCGACAGCTCGGGCATCTTGTCTATCCCGGAGGTCCGAGGTTCGCGCGTTCCGCTCCGCGCGCTCCAGTTTCGACACAGATGACATGGCTTCCGCCCGGTGCCAGTGTGGTTTACAGCTGCGACAGGTTCGAGGACACTCGCTAGTTGGTTGACGTGCGGCCAAAAAGAAATCACAATGGCCGGGATCACTCGATGTCAATACTAGTACGATGCTGCCAGTGGGTAATCCAGACCATAGCTTGGTTAAGGGCTATATTGTGAGCCTTGAATTGAATTTGAGGGTTACCAAGGCATTAGAACGCGTCCTTAGATCGCTGCAACCACATTTATCCACCCTCGGCATCTCGTTGTCTCACCTTTCTTACATCGACAAAGTACTTCGTCTTTGTAGCCTACTATTTCCTTGCCATCTGTACTCGCGTGGAAACGGTCGAGTCTCATCTTGGAGAAACATAATCATCATCCGTGCTCCTTGTGTCTGAGACGTTCTGCGTGATATCTAGGTCTCCCAGCGACTCCCAGTACTCTCTTAGCGCCTTGGAAAGCTATCCAACCGAAGCCTTTGCCACCATTAACCCCAACCCCCCGGCGCCGCCCCCCTCTTCCCTGCCCTCCTTGGGAACGACACCGACTCGGACATCATTCCCAATCACTGTAGAGAATGTGAGTCCGGGAGGATGGGATCCCGAGAGAGGGGGTAAACGGGTGGAAGGGACTCGGGTCAAGACCCTCATTCTCTTTTTTTTTCACAACGCTTTTCTAAGACTTATATACAAGTAGGCTACCTTGTTCTTTGTGTAATGTAATCAAAAACGCGTTCATCGCGTGTATGTACTCAATAAGGAAGGCATAAGGAGGAGTGGGTGGGCGTTGTTGATGTCGACGGCCCAAACGTCGGTCGTCTCGGGGTGGCACGCTGCCCACCTTACATCACGCATGTTCCCCCAATGGCTCGGTCTCAGGATTGTGAACTACGTCCGGATTTGGGATTCTGTTAAAGTTGATATGATGGAGTGGTACGGCCATGCATAAATGGTTCACTCAGTATCACGCGTGCGGATCACGTGTTAAAGGGCGTGCTCTTCAATTCTGTGCGGTGGTGCAGGTCCACAGGTGATCCGAGTCGACACCACTGCTCAGAGCTGTCCATACTAGTGACTAATTGCGAGTGGGTCTTGGAGTGGGTCGTCGGGCGAAGGTGATGTATGTAATACAACTCTATCGAGCTACGATCACACTGCACAGCCCGATACAAATACACGATAACTTCATCCAAGACGAATGATAAAGGGAACAAACCCGGCCCTTCAATTTGTATTCTGCTATTGATTGAGAAGATTGTCTATGGGATCATCCTCATCTGAGTCCGAGTCCCAGGAATTCACGATGCACCAGAGTATAAGGGCAGCGACAAAGCTAGCAGAAACGGCCACAGGGATCCAGATATTCTTTTTTGCTTTCCAAAAGGATGATATTAACACCGCGATAAAGAACGAGCAGACCCTGAGAAAAAGAGCCACCATTACCATCCGGAGATAGCAGGAACGAAGAATGGAGACGCACGACCACATCAGCAGCGCATATGTCAAACTGAATATGATAGCTAATGGCTCGAGGTAAAAGCGTCGCTTATCCATGCGATCTAGGTAGTTCCACTAGAAGCCAATCAGAAAATAGGGAGTTCAATTGGACTGTAGTTGCGCACTGCCGTTTTCATATCTTGTGCCGCCATTGTGCGATTGCGGCGGACCAGAAGTAAACCAGAAATGATGCTTCCGATACTAAGTACCAATGATATGGAACTTGCAGCCTCAACAGGTGCGCTGATGTTTTGAGTTGCCAGGAAACCGACATTTGCAGCGAGCATCACGGTCGCCTGCCAGTGTTGTGCGTCACAATGGTGTACACATTTGGGAGCATAACTTACGTATAGAACGAGTTCCACCCATTCAGAAACCAGCTGTTCCATGAATTTCTTCCAAACCTCTTCGATGACTAGCTTGTCTGCCCACACTTTCTTGAGTTCCCGTAAATGGACATCCGGAGCGAAAAATAAGAGCGGAGATAACAGGCAAATAAGCATCGTAGGTTTGTGACAATCACTCGAGTAGATACTCTTGTTCCTATCCTGGCGAGAGGTCTTTTGTCCATGGAAGTGCACAAACCTCCAAAAGGCTGGAATCCACATATTCAGCGAGAGGAGGTGTGTCAGAAGAGGGACGTACCACAAATAGAGAGTAATCGAGCTGGGGAACATGGTGTTGAGTATTTCAGTATTTCTAAATCAAGCTGTCTCTTCATTACCTACTGAGCTTATCGTGTGAGCGTCGTCGGCACTAAGGTCTGCAGTGGGCCATTATCACAGTCCTAAGAGCTGCAGAGACGAACATACCTTTAGCGTCTTTTATAATGTCACGCATGGTTTCCATGTCAGCTACACTGTATGGTGCGGTCGATACTCTGGAGGTCAAGGAATCTGAAAGTTGTCAGCACATGAGAGCAACAAAAGAAATGGATCGATCACCAATGCTGCTACTCAACAGAACACCCAGTAGCTCTTTAGATGCATCACGTGGGAATTTCCGTCCTTGATAGCCAACAGGATACAGCGACCAGTGCACCCTTTCGATTTGTGGTCGGAGATTGTCAACACGGACATGGGAATATGAACCCCTCACCAGTAAAGGGATTCCAGGCGGTGTTCTAGATTACATTGGAATATTCATGTCAACGGGGCACTGAAGGGGAAACTACTCACTGATATGACCAGGTTCCGTTACACCAGGTATCTCGTACAACAGACTACTCATATCATAATGTTCCAGCCAGAACAAAGTCTTTTTGTTGTGATCAACAAAATAGTATTGCCAAACAGTTTCCTTGTCCTTCGTTTCGACAATATCTAAAACAAGATCATAGTCGGTCGTAGGCCAGGGTGAAACGTTGGGGACGAGCTTCAAAACTTCCTCGTTGAGCAGCCTGGCAAATTCGAGGACTTCAGCGCTTAGTTCAGGGTCGTACACGTATACATCGGTGAAAATCCTCTTAAGAATTTTGGAATTAGACGTGGAGTAACGGAAGAAAAATTGACCTACCCATGATTTATGATAGAAGTAAAGTGCGCCTCCTGGGTGGGTAAAGGGAACCCAATCGCCCAGGCCCTGGTTGTATCTATACGAGCTTTTATGAGAAGAATTTGTGAGCCTTCGTAATATCGAGGCCAGCGGAGAGACGGGTTTACTGGGGCAAATTGACATCCATCGGCGGTAATACAAAGCGTTTCTCTTTGTTCGGCCTGAGCACGCGTCATGATAAAAAATTCTGGCCAGTATCACAGATTGTACTTACACGTCACCTTTCTTCACGTAGCGTGACACTTGTTCAGAGTGCATTGGTCTCCATTCGCGAACCCCGGGTCGAGTACCCGATGCGTTGTTCGCTGAGGCTGGTATTGATACATGAGAGACGGAGGGCTGTAGAAGTGGGATTGGGAAGGAGGGTCCGGTTTGAATACCAGAAGCGTTCGTTACTGAGGTCTGTATTGATATGGGAGAGGTGGAGGACTGTGGAAACAGAGCTGTAATCGGGTGCTGCACGAGCTGAATACCTGATGCGTTCGTCGGAATTTGTATTGATATGCTGGAGGCAAAGGGTTCTGGCATGGTAATCGAGTGATGGGACCCTTGACCAGACTGTGGAGTCGAGGAACCAGATTGTATGCTCCCATTACTGTGGCGGGCGCTTCCGTGCGTCCCATACACTGAAGGGCCACGCCATTTGGGACTCAAGGAATCTGCTGGCGAGTTCAATGCTTCGATGGATGGAGCCTGGGGAATCGTGGGAGGATCTTGCGTCCGACCGTGTGTGGATATGGAAGATAGTAGAAGTTGAGGGGGACTGCCCGTATCCCAGGTCCCCGCCCTAGACGGTGGCTGAACATGAACAGGGATCCCAGGGGAGGAATGTGTTTCAGGCGAACCCGACGAATCCTGAACCATGGCCTGAGGTCTTGAGGTGTCGATGTCGAGTCTCTCCGGTGTATCGTGTCCAGCGCGACGGCGATGGAATAGGGATCGAGATGGGGACGGGGATCGAGAGCGACTATGCAAGGACGTCCCAGTGAATTGGGTCGCGGCCGCACGGGGATGAGTCCAGGAGACAGGAGTACTCGATCGATGGATGGTCAATTCCCTAAAGCTAGCTGGACTTCCTGCCCGCAATGAACTGGACGAATTATGAGCGCTGCCTGTGGGGAGTAGACTGACAGAGTGCGGTGGAGAGTCTTGCACTGATGGTGCAGAAGAGGATGAAGGACTATATGACACACTTTGGGACTGTCCAATACGAGTTTCTAGTTCGATGGGCTCCTGGACGATCCCAGATTCCGACATTGAGCTTGACTCGCCTACCCCTCCATAGGCCCGACTAGCACAAACTACACTAGTACTGTACCCCTCATGTTTCCACAACGTTCTTGTCGAGGAATGCCCTCCGGTGATCTCTTCCGTCTTCTTCCCGCCATTGGAGCTGGTCCGGAAGTACCACAACCAGATCTTCCTTAATTTTCCAAGGAGGCGAAGCCAGAGGAGTAGACAGCGCGATGTGAAGATCCTGAGATTGCGCCTCAAACTACTTGATCGCATGCTGTGGAG